>MCJB01048497.1:93148-106075 GCA_002018475.1 Nicotiana obtusifolia
ATTTCACAATCTTTCCTTATATCACCGGGGGAGTCTTGCATTTAGTTTTGAAACGCATGTGGTGAGATAAGGTGGCCTTGATACGTGTGGTTCTAGTAGGGGAACTACTTGAAGCCACGCGGTGTGATAAGGTGGGCTAAAATGCTGGAAGCTATTTCGGGAAAATAATTTTCAAATGCCATGGGCTACTTGTTGTGAAAAGCATCACATATCGCACCTCAAGTGCCCAATATAACAACTTTCCAAGAAACCAACAACAATAGTATTTTCACAACAAGTAGCCCATGGCTCAACCACAATATGCACAAGAGTGTCAAAAATAACAACCGAAGGTGAATAACTCAATAAGAATAGTATTTCACAACTTTACAACTTGGCCTCAATGTGAATCACGACCTTCATAACTCAATACCATGTTCAACAACAAGATATTCCAAGAATAACAACTTCAAGTAAATAACTCAACAGTTAAATAATGAATACGGAATAGAGGAAACAATACTTCAGCTAAACATATAAAGATAATTTAACAACGCGGCACAGCTCACGCATTTGCGATTCACTGACTCCCAAAGCTTCGCGATCGCAGACACCTATTTGCGAACGCATAGCACAATTTTCCCCAACTGCCTGCAACACTCTTCACGATCGCAATCCCCCACTCGTGATCGCATATAAGGAAGCCAGCATAGAAAAATCAGCAGTCCCTCCAAGTTTAAAATGCGCCAAACATGATCCGAATCACACCCGAGGCCCACGGTACCTCAACCAAACATACGAACAAGTCCTAAAATATTATACGAACACGCTCGATGTGTCAAATCACATCAAACAATACTAAAACCACGAATCGCGCATCGATTCAAGCTTAATGAACTTATGAACTTCTAACTTCCAAAACTAATGCCGATCCATACCAAAACAACTCCGATTGAATTCAAATTTTACACACAAGTCATAAATGACATGACAGACCTATTCCAACTTCAGGAATCGAAATCCGACCCCGATATCAATGAAGTCAACTCTCGGTCAAACTTTCCAAATCTTCCAAACCTTCAACTTCCTAACTTTCGTCAATTCAAGCCAAAACGATCTACTGACCTCCAAATCAACATCCGAAAAAGCTTCCAAGTCCAAAATCATTATATGCAGCTATTGGAATCGTCAAAAATTCATTCCAAAGTCGTCAACACAAAAGTAAAACTACGGTCGGCTCTCTCAACTTAAAGCTCCAACTTAGAGACTATATGTCCCATTTCACACCGAAACCAAAATCAAACACTCCCCGCTAGTCACATAACCATAATACAACATAGAGGAGGCAATACATAGGGCATCGGGGCTAAAATACTCAAAATGACCGGTCGGGTCATTACAGTACATTACATAGTGTAGTATAGGTGTCCTAGCATACCTTAAATACTAGGTGGCGACTTTAGATTTAAATTAAACTTGTAGAGTTCTATAAGTTGTAGTTTGTTTTATCTTGTGCAAAATAGGGTGCAACAATAGTAGCAATATTTATGATTACTACATCTTATTTGGCCAAGATGGGCTATTCGTGAAGTTGTTGATATACCTTATTTAGCTATTGTCATGCTTTATATCTTGAACACACATCTGTACCTTTATTTATTGTGTCCTTGTGCATATTATAGATTATTTTGTGAGCATGTGCATCCTTGGAGCTGAGATATTATTTCAGATTGTTATGATTATAGCACATTTGGTTATGTTGAGCGGACTGATATGGATATGGCATGAGATTTCTATCGTGCGATGATTGTGATATGATATTGTTTGGGCAGAAGGTCGTTGTTGTGCATTGACATGCTGGTCACATTCCGTTCGGCGTGTGGATATGGATCCATGCCCCTAGGGTCGCTTTTTCATGTTTCTGTCTTGATGGCTATACACAAGTTGTGAGAAATGGATAAATTTCTAGTTTTTATAGATATGGGATCCGATGTGGTGAGTTTTGAGCATAAGATGGAAGCTTTGACCATACAAGTGAATCCTTTAATTTATGTCATATTATGTATATTGTATGCTTTCTAAATTATCTTCTAACATGCTATTTGGTTCCACTATTATATGCTTTAGACTTGATAGACGAGATAGAACTATCCATGTTGAGTTGATATCTCTTGATATATTTCTTTACAATATCATATCTCCTTTCATCATCTTGATGTGTATAAATATGAATTGTACAAGGATGTTTGTTAGTAGGTATCACATGACTTGAACCTTGTCACTATTTTACCGAGCTTAGTCTTGATATTTACTGAGTGTATATTACCGTGCACTTATACTATACTTCTACACATTTTGTACAGATTCTGGCATTGGCTCGAGTGAACCTTAGGAGGGTGCGCAATAGCTAATATAAGAGACTTTGAGGTGCATGATCGCCCACAGACTCTCCTTGCTTCCTTTATCATATTGTTACTTACATTTAAGATATTTTTTGTATTATTTAGAGATTCCATTATATCTTATTTTAGAGATCTTCTTTCTCCCTTCCCATTGGGTCATGGAATAAATAGTCAAAATTAAACTGCTATGAAATGTATGGAATCTAGCAACAGAACACCATATGGTTGAAAAATCAAAGATGATAGGCATATCTGTTAAAGTTGAAAAAGGAAATTTAAGAATTATAGACAAGTTTATCTCATTACTTGGAAGTTTTGAAGACTTCCTTTACATGCAGTCTTTCTAATGTTTCATAATTCATCAACGTTTTCATCTTGACAAGATTAAGATGCTAAGTCACTTCTGCAAACTGACTTTATAGAGGTTCTAGTTCTAGTTTTTCTCTTTATTTTCAATTAATTGACTCTTGATAACATAGAATATTATTTAAGTTGTTATTTTGTGGTTCGAATTATTTTTTTTGTATTTTTAAGAAATCATTAATTTTTATAGGTTTAGGAAAACCCATTGTTCTAATAGATTTGGAAAAGAAAAACCTATTGTCCTTGTCAAATTCGGAAATCTTTCTCTTATAGGTTTGAGACTATTTTTGATTTATATAGGGGTTGTAGTTGGGGATTCTATAGATTGTATTATGCTTTTCTTCTCATTCATAGTGAAAAACTCTCTCTCCTTCTGCCCCGAGGATTAGGCTTAGCCAAACCTCGTTAAATCCTTGTGTTGATTTTTTCTTCTCTATTTGCTTTGTGTGTGATTGTGTGCTAGTTAACCCACGATTTTCTACTACAATTTGTATCGGAGCAAGGTTTGAGTTTCTACATATAATCTACGGTAAGATGTCTTCATCATCTTCAACAAAGTATGAAGTAGAGAAATTTGACGGGTGTTCCATTTTTAGTCTATGGAAGATTAGGATGAAATCATCCCTGGTGTTACAAGGGTTATGGAAGGCAATTGATGAGGATTTTCCTGAAGAGATGAAAGAGACAGAGAAGGCAGACCTGAAGGAGAGGGCTTTGAGTGCGATCTTCATGAGCGTTACAGATAACATTCTTCGGGAAATTGATGAAGAAACTTCTGCAGCAATGGCATGGAAGAAGCTGGAAGATCTGTATTCTAAGAAATAGCTTACAAACCGCCTCTACCTGAAAAGGAGGTTATACAATCTCCGTATGAACGAAGGTACACCTGTTAAAACTCACTTTGATGAGTTTAATTCAATTACAATGGACCTGAAGAACGTGAATATCAAAATTGAGAGTGAGGATCAGGCCTTGATTGTGTTATGTTCTTTATCACCGTCTTATGATAATTTTTTCGATACACTGCTATATGGGAAAGGCAGTAGTTCACTGGAAGATGTTAGTAATGCACTAAAATCTAAAGAGTTGAAAAAGAGCTTTTCAAATAGCAGAATGAGGGTAAGGGTCTTGTAAATAGAGGAAGAACATAACAAAAGGACTTTAACAGGAAAAATTCAACCGCTAGATCAAAGTCTAGAGCAAGGAAGCAGAACAATTATGAGTGCAGGGAGCAAGGTCACTACAAGAGAGAGTGTCCCGAGAGGAAAGCAGAAAGTAGATAATTCGGCAAATATTGTTGACACTAGCAATAATTCTGATGATAGTGATTATGTAGGGGAAGTCTGTGCCGTGAGTTCTAGTCATGGGCAGAATTCTTGTGTTCTTGATTCTGGTGCTACTTTCCACATGTGTCCACACAAGAATGGGTTTGCAACTTACAAGCAGATCAGTGAGACTGTCTACATGGGAGATGACAATCCATTACCAGTAGAGGAAATTTGTAACATCATATTTAGAATGTTTGATGGAATTATCAGAAACATCGAGTGTTGGCATATTCCTCGAATAAAGAGAAATTTGATCTCTCTTTCGACATTGGATGATCAAGGGTATAAGTTTACACTCCGAGAATGAAATACTTAAAGTGTGTAAAGGCTCTATGGTGCTCATGAAGGGTAAACTGCATTCTAAATTGTATCATTTTCAGGCCAGTGTAGTTGAAGGGGAAGCTGTTGTAGCTTCTGGGAAAAGTGATCCAAATCAGTCTCAGTTGTGGCACTTGCGAATTGGTCATATGAGTGATGAGGAATTGTCTTTGTTGAGTAAGCAGAATTTACGAAATGGGTATAAAATCAAGTTTTGAATTTTTGTGAGCATTGTGTGTTTGGTAAACAGAAGATGGTAAAGTTCAGCAAGAAGGCCGAGCACAAGACCTGAGACAAGTTAGATTATATATATTCAGACTTGTGGGATCCAAACAGAGTTCCCTCCAAGAGTGGTGCCAGCTATTTTATGACTTTGATTGATGATTACTCAAGGATGGTGTGGGTGTATTTTTTGAAAACAAAAGATGAGGCATTTCAGACATTTGTTAAATGGAAGACGATGGCTGAGAGGCAGAAGGAAAGAAAAGTTAAGCGTCTTCGAACTGACAATGGGTTGGAATTTTGTAATTTTCAGTTCGATAATTTTTGCAGCAGAGAGGGAATAGTGAGACACCGCACTTGTGTCGGAACACTACAACAAAATGGTGTTGCAAAAAGTATGAATAGAAAGCTTTGTGATAGGGCACGGAGCATGGTTTCATACTTATGTGCTAGCAAGGATTTTTGGGCTGAAGCAATCAATGCAACTTGTTATTTGGTCAAGATCTCCGTCCACAGTTATTGAGTTCAAAACTTCTTTTGAGGTATGGTCCGGTTCGCCTGCTGATTATTCAAATTTAAGGATATTTGGTTGCCCCGCTTATGCTCATGTGAGGGATAGAAAAGTTGAGTCGAGGGAAAAAAGATACATATTTCTAGGGTATGCAACTGGAGTAAAAGTTTATAGGTTGTGGTGCACAGAACAAAAGATTCCACGGGTATATCAGTAGGGATGTGACATTTAATGAATCTGCCTCACTGGACAGTCAGAGGGAGAAGGCAATAGTAGAAACAGATCGTGGTGTCAGTGACCACATAAAGCTAGAAATTGAATCTCCATTAGCTCAATCCAGTAGTTCTAAAGTAGAGGAAGTGGAGAAGGTGCAAAATATTGATCAAGATGATAATGTTGATGCACATGCGCAACAACAGCCAAATAGCATTGCAACAGGCAGAGAGAAGAGAGCGATCAACATACCGCAAAGATTTGCAAACGTAGTTGATGGGAACCTTCTTGGATATACAAATCCTATGGGATTTTCTTTGGCAGTTGCAGAGACCGTTGATGCGTTTGAGTGTTATAGCTACCTAGAAGCTATTCAGAATACAAAACCAAATCGACGGATTAGTGCTATGGCTAAAGATATTGAGTCTCTTAATAAGTTTAGGCGTTGCCTGAACTTGGTTGATGTGTGTGGCAATGGGTAGAGCCCTGGCAAGGGCTGAGGGCAAGGTAGAGAGACATTGTTCTATTGATGAAGAAAATTCAAGCCAACGGGAAAATTTGTTATTTTGTGGCTTGAATTATTTTCTTGTATTTTTAAGAAGCCCATAATCCCTATAGATTTAGGAAAACGCATTGTCCTAATAGATTTGGGAAAGGAAAACCTATTGTCTTTGTCAAATTGAAATACTTTTCTCTTATAGGTTTGAGACTATTGAGATCTATATATAGGGGTTGTAGTTGAGGATTCTATAGATTGTATTGTGCTTTTCTTCTCATTCATAGTGAAAAACTCTCTCTACTTCTGTCTCGAGGATTACGCTTAGCCGAACCTCTGTTAAATCTTTGTGTTAATTCTTTTCTTCTCTATTTGTTTTGTGTGTGATTGTGTACTAATTAACCCACGATTTTCTGCTACATAAGTTATTAATTAAGTCAAGCTTATGGCATTTTAATTAAGACTTGATTCAATAGTGGTACCTATCCGACCATCATAATATATACAAAGACATGATGGAGAAATGTTCAAAATAAAGTTAGAAAATACATACAACTTGCTGCTGATAAGCACTCACATTAAGATATTTGAACTGTTTTTGTTTTTTGGGGTGATAAGTACTAGAGAAAACAGCTAAATCGTGAATCAAACGGATGATTGAAGTATAATTTATTTTATGGGCAATTGTTTTTCAATTCCCTTTTTGTCATATCGATAATGAAGCTCAACTAGAACTCTTACGTACCTTCTGCTATACTCTGTTTGTTCAAGGGTCTTTTTCAAGTTGCAGCGTCATTATCTTTTCGAAAAATTTGGATTTGATTTTTCTCTTGTTGTGGCATGTTGCCCTATTAAAACAAACCTTTTTACCTAAATGATTTTGCATACTTCCACTTTTGTTTTTAAATAATACTCCCCGTTCAATTTAGATGATGTAATATTTTTTATATAAAAAAAGATTTTTGAAACTTGTGGTATTAAAAACTTAAGGGATAAAAGCTTTGTGGGGCCAGACATATGTGTGGTTATAAAAGTTTCTCATTAAGGGTAAAATAGGTAAAATAAAAGTTTAAAGTTGGATTATTTTTAAATTCATAAATGTATCATTTATTTTGGAACAAACTAAAAAGTAAAGTACTTCGTCTAATTTGAAACAGAGGGAGTACTTGTTTAGGCTGAAGATATATTCTTAATTTTATAATTTCTATAATTTTTTTTACATTATCAAATTACTTAGCTAAAGATAATTGCAAGTAATCGTTTGTAAAAGCAAAATTATTAACCTAAAACATAAGGAAGATTATCTGTTGCAATATGCGTATGTAAACCACTATTAAATTATCTAAGTTAAATCCTCATGATTATCTGCATAGCAACTTGCCTTTTTTTCTCATCATCTATCTTCAACTTGCCAGACTAATTTGACCTCATTTCGTTTCGAGTAGAAGAAGGTTTTGCCCATTAACAAGTTCAAAACTCAAGTGTTTCTTCTTCTTTTTGTCGGAAGAAGTCCTATATTTGGATTTAACTTATTAATATTACAATTTTTTACATTATTAGTATATTTTAATATGTTATAATTAATAATATGTCTTAGCACTTTGAGTTACTAATCTCATTTTTTAAAAGCAATTATTTGTAATTATATTATATCTTTTAATAGTAAGTGGAAAATCTTTCCTGTTGTGATATGCTGTTAGAAAATTAATCTAGTTAATTAGGATCTACTCCTTTTTATCTCTTTATATGAGAGATTTGGTTCCTCTTTTTTAAATCTTTTACTTTTGTTAAACTTTTAATGTATCGAGGTTTTTTTAAATCATCTTTTCTCTTTACTAAAGAAAAAGGAACGTCTAATACGAAAAGATGAGGAAGTTTCTACTTGGTATTTATCAAGTTTGTGATGGTATTACTAGGCTGCCTACAGCCTACAAAGGTTGCTATCTAATATATATATATATATATATATATAAAACTTCGATATCGATAATAATATAGATTTAAGTACATTACATCAAATTTAATTTTATTTAAGTGCATTACACCAAACCTTTTCTATTTGAGGAAGAACCCGCTGATATGCAGACAAGGTCTTAAATTTACGTCAATATTTAAGTCGTTTTCCTCTCCGTTAAAAATATTACCTTTTTTCCCCTAATAACGATTTATATATATATTATATTACTGCATAAAATAGTACCTTCAAACCAACACCAAGCCTAAACCAACTCGGCTAGAAACCCAGCTCCTTACTCGTTTTACTTCTGCAAGGCCAAATGATTCATGTTGATTAATGTGCAGATTACAAAAATATCCATTGTTTACATATGTTTTAAATGAAAAACAGAAACGACCAGAAGCAAAATAAACCTTAAAGCGCTAAACAAAATCCTTGTCGGTCATTTCCATTTTCTACCTCTTCATTGCTTTCTCTGTTTTTTTTTTGCCCTTCTTATTCCACTTCTTTCTAAGTTACAAACTTCTATATGTGTCAAAGATCATTGCATAAATTATTTGCTTTTCGATTCAAGATTTACCAATGCCTCGTGACTGCTCATATTTGCTTGCGTTTTTATTGATCTATGCATGTAAGTTGTAACTTCGGATTAGTTTGGTACACTGATCCTTCTTCTTTTTGGATTTAAGTCATATGGCAGCGCACTTTCTCTATACTATCCGTTACTGTTAGTTTTAGTAGATTAGTCAATATTTTTACGAGGTTAAAGTTTATGTTTACAATGAGACTTACATAAATTATCTTATAAATGACCTAAGTAAAGTAGATACTTTTTAAAACTCAAAAAGTGTTGCTACGGTCATTGGCCGTTGAAATGCATGGAATTTAACAAAAAACATCATTTGGTTGAAAATATAATATTCAAAGATTATTGGCACATTAATAAGGTAAAGTTGAAAAAGGCAACGTAGACAAGAAAATCTCATCGTGTGGAAGTTTTATAGACTTTTTTCTTACAGTACTCTTAATTAACAAGATAGTCATTTCGCAGATTGACTTGAATAATAGCTATATACAGGTTCTAGTTTCCCTCTTTAATTCTAATTAATTAAGTTAATCTCGGCAGCATAATAATGTTTAAATAATGATTAAGTCAACCTTACAAAGACTTGATTGAACTTTGAAATCCACTGATACCTACGCGGCCGTCATAATTTCTTTTTTTTTTTTCACTAAGGACATGTTGGCCAAATAAATGTTTAAAATGAAATTAGAAAAATCATACAAGTTGCTGCTGATAATAATAGTTGGTGCCAGGTGATAAGCACTCAGATTAACATATTTGACTCTGCTTATTATTGATAAGTACAAGGGGGAAAAGTTGACCCGCGAATCAAGTGGATGGATTCAAAGTAGATTTATTTTATGAGGACTTGCTTTTCAATTTCCATTACCCTTTTGATAATGAAAGTCGACTAGAACATCTAACCTACCAGCTGATATTTATGTCCCAATTCAAAAGTGACAGCTTCTTTTTATAGATAATATATACAATTATTTTTTATGTATCATGAAACATTATTTTACAATATTAGTTTCAAAACTTATATGGTTATATACATAGCAACTTGGCCTTCCTCGTCATCCATCTTCAGCTAAACCCATCTATTTATACTTCAAGACTTTATGGTTATCTAGAGAGCAACTTGCCTTTCCTCATCATCCATCTTCAGCTTGCTACTAAAGAGACTTCATGTCGTTTTGAATAGAAGAAGGTTTTCCCAATAAGCTCAAATAACGCTGGTGGATCGTTTAGTATTAGGAATAACCCCAATATTTTCGGGACAAAGATACTCATCTCTCAAATACTTTAAGAAAGCCGATATTAAAGTTGAAAATAGTTAAAAATAAAATTCAAGTTTGTTTAGTTTCAAATCAAACACATGTCTTAAATATATATTCTCAGTTTAATTCAATGAACCAAAAGAAATACTAGTAATGTATTAATTAATCCTAAAATTACCAATTGTAATTTTATAATTGTAATTTTATAGTCAATGCATTGTTACTCTAATGTATAATTTTATCCGCGAAATAGACGACATTTTAGGTTTTTCCTTTTTTTTTTTCTATTGGAAGAAGCCCAACTTTTTGTCCTCAACTTATGTCGGTTGGAGTTGTTGTACGTGGGGTAGGGTACGGGGTTTTAGTTGGAGGTTCACCTGATGTAGTCTTCTTTTTTTTTTTTTTTTTCTGTAGCAAAAACACAGTTGCAGACACATAAATTATAGTACTAATGAGTCCATCATATGATGGCACTTATAATTGTAAGGGGCAATTATCTTTGTTTTTGTGATATATATGCTTTTAATAAAGTAATCAAATAAGGACCTAGTTTTTTCTTTAAAAAAAAAAAATTCCTCATTTCTTTTAGTTTGTGAAACTTATAGAGTTGTTTAATCGATTTTTATAAATACTCCTGGTTACATGGGTGATACACTCGTGGTAATTGGCCACTCATAACTTAGTTTGAGGGGAAAACCTATAGATTATGGTAATGAGTCTTGCGAAATTAGTTGGAGGGAAAAATTATTAGGTGTCCGAATAAAGAGTATCACATCAGTAGCTGAAAAAATTAAGAACCTACGTATAATGTGTATGAATACTTTTAATGGTGAGAGGTCTTTGAGGATCATGCAGACTTGACTCAACGCACACACTATCACGCAATGTTAAAAGTATTTTTGGACTTCACTAGACAATTTAAGAAATCACATATAAGTAAAATCTAAGTTGATTTCTCCTTTTATTTTTCTCTAATAATTTATTACTAGAAGCAATGGACCATTGGTTTGACACATAGGGGCAGATCTATGTATGTAACTGGGAACGGCACGCCACCTAATCGCTCGAATATAATCTTTTGTATATACTAATATTTTCCTTAAAAGATATACATTATATAACGACTGACACCCCAAGTTGCAAAATGATTGTATGTGCCATGGTTGAAGTCTTGAAGTTTCAAAGCGACAGCACAAGATCGAGCCTCGGTATTGTTGTCTAAATGTTCCTTTGTAGCCTTTTTCTATTTTCTTTCTTTTCTTTATGCTCCTTTTAATAATTTTTCTTATGTTTTTCATCTTTGTTATTACTTTTTTCGTACAATCCATTTATTTATTTATTTATTTATTTATATTGTATATTTGCTTTCTTTGTCTTTTTCTACAACAACAAACTCAGTGTAATTCCACAAGTAGGGAGGGTAGTGCGTACACAAGCCTTACCCTACCTTATGAGGATAGAGAGGCTGTTTTCGATAGACCATCGGCTTAAGAAACAAAGCAACCAACAATAACAAGACAAGAAAAAAAAAGACACTTTGTGTAATAACAAAGATCTAAAAGAAAGAAGTACAAAATACTACTAACAAAATTGGTAAGAATGACACAATATGGAATAACAAAGATCTAGGAATACGAAAATGTAAGAATAGTACTAATACTACTGGTATGATTAGGAGAAACTCTCAACTACCTATCAACCTACAATCCTAATTCTCGACCTCCACACCTTTGTAGTCTTTTTTTATTTTTTTTCTTTTCTTTATGCTCCTTTTGTTAATTTCTCTTATTTTTTTCATCTTTGTTATTATTTTTTTCGTACAATCCATTTATTTATTTATATTGTATATTTTCTTTCTTTGTCTTTTTCTACAACAACAAACATTTTAATCTCATAAGTGGGGGTTTGGGGAGGGTAGTGTGTATGCAAGCCTTTCCCCTACCTTATGAGGGTAGAGAGGCTGTTTCCGATAGACCATCGGCTTAAGAAACACAAACAGGAAGCAACCAATAACAACAACACCAGAAAAAGCAAAGACATTATGTATAATAACAAAGATCTAAAAGTAAGAAGTACAAAAATACTCCTAACAAAACTGGTAAGAATGACACAATATAGAATAACAAAAATCAAGGAACACGAAAATGTAAGAATAGTAGTAATACTACAAGTATGATTAGGAGAAACTCTCAACTACCTATATCATTAAAAGAAAATCTGAAGTCTAGGCAAATACGAGAAGTCATTGAGGTATATTAAGAGAACTCAATCACGTAAACTATCTGTATTAAGAATAGAAGTCATTAAAGTCAGATAATAACTTAATCAATACCAATTAGAGATACTCAAAGTATGAAAAATGACCATAAATTAACAACACAACAAATGACCATAAATTAACAACACATCATCATGAACTGAAATTAACATCTATACTCTAATGACAAACATCATAAATGAACACAACTAATAAAAGACAGCAGCATGTCCATCATATTCGTGTAAGACAATCAAAAGAGAAAGGTTAGAGGTGCACTGACCTTTTCTAGGGTAGTAGACCAAACAAACAATCTTTCTTAGCTGTATAGGATCAAGAACTCAAACTCCAACCAGTGTAAGGCTCAGAAGCAGAAAGAGATTAGAAGCTAGTTAGAAAAAACCGTAGCTTGATTTGTTTACTACTCAAAACTAAAATTGATATTTTTTCTGTGTTTTTAAATGATTTCGAGGTGTCTCTCTTGTTGTAGGTGAGAGCATTGAAGGCTCCTTTTATAGTCGCATTCATTGCCTCTAGGGTTCAACTTCAAATTTGATAGTGGAAGATGACGATGAGCTGATGATGTGAGTAAACTGAGTGAAATCAGAGAAGAGTAGAGGGGTAACCAATGAGTATTTTTTACCTGAGAAGAGAGAGATTGTTCGTTGAAGGCAGATAACCATCGGTTAAGACTTAGAACCCAGAGTTCAAAACATTTGACCTCTGGGTAAAGAATCCTCTGAAAAACTCCATGCATGCTCCGATTTGACAGAGCAAGAGAGGATTTAAGCGATTTGAAGTTACATTTTCAAGCTAGGGCTTCAGATTTGAGGTGTTTTTAATTTAATGATAGAAATGGGGAAGATCGGCTAGATTCACGGATGAAGGGGAAAAGGGGATGATTTGAAGACAATATTTGTGACCTTGCACGAATTTGTGCAAGGTCTGTGATTGATTAGGGTTGATTTGAGAGATAGAAGAGAGAAAAGGGAAACAAGGGCGGCTGTTTTGGGAAAGATTGAGCTAAGGTTGGGGG
>MCJB01048497.1:106095-144807 GCA_002018475.1 Nicotiana obtusifolia
TGGGGGGGGGGGGTGTCTCCAGGTTAAGAATGGCAGATTGACGAGCGCATAACACACACTTAAATATGCTCGCTAGTCGAATATAGTATAATATAATATCGTATCCACATGGATTGGATTTAAACAGTATTATTGTACTTTGTAGCTAGATTGCTATTCGAGATGATCAACAATTTAGATTTATGTGATTAATAGTAAAATTAACTAAGAATCTAGAACTAATTGACTAATGACAATCGAAGCAAGGACTAAGCGAAGGAAGATATCAATGGGAGAAGATAGGGTTTTGATAGGATTGGTGCAAAATAATTTCTTGGGATCTAACTCTAGATAATTCGCTTCTAATGTTCAAGTGAGTCTCTCAAATTCACTCAATTATTAGTTCAAACGTTCAACAAAAACTCCTCTCTCGATTAAGTTTCTACCTCACAAGATGAACCAATTTAAGCACATGAAGATATGCAAGAATGCGTAGTGGATTGGTCTTTAGGAGAACCTCTGTCGATTACCCTTATAATTAGGTTTAATCAATAATTCAACTAGCCTCTTTTGATTACTAAGAAGAATCAATGAACTCAACCAACAATATAATGCAAAGATATCACAAGTTATGCCTCTCTCAATTACATGAACAAATGAATATAGATGCAATAGTTAAATCATCCAAAACGATTCAATACATAAAACTAGAGTTACAATCCACGAACAAATATCAATACACCAAATCCATCAAACCCTAAAGAGAACTACTCCATAGATATGGAACAATTCATCACAAATATGCTTAATCTTAAGGAAAACATAAAACGAGCCAAACTCGTGTTTTGAGTGAGGATTGAATGATGAACTCCTTGTGCTTTTGCTTCTCCAACTCCTCCTTAGCTTCCTTAGGTCTTAGATGTATCAAAAGTCCCAAAAATAACATTTTTCCATGTATTTATACCAAGTAGGGTCGGGCCCAGACGAAATCACCTTTTCCTACGCGAAATAGGACAATTACTTTGTCCTGCGTAATCACCTCTCCCCAATACTTTTTTGGCCTACCTCCACCCTTCCTCAGACTCACCATGATCAACATCTCACACCTCCTAACCGGAGCATCGATGTCTCATCATGACGTGCCGGAACCATCTCAGCTTTGATTCCCGCAATTTATATTCCACAGCGGCCATACCATCTTGTACCTAATAAATTCATTCTAATCTTATCTTTCCTGGTACGCCCACACATCCATCTCAACATCCTCACTTTTGCTACTCTCATCTTCTCGACATGGAATTTCTTGATTGGTCAACCCTCAGCACCGTACAAAATAGTCGGTCTAACTACCACTCTGTAGAACTTGCCCTTATATCTTGGTGGCACTTCTTATCACACAAACACTAGATGCGAGCCTCCATTTCATCCACCCTGCTCCAATACGATGTGTAACATCCTCGTCAATCTCCCCGTTGCCTTGGATAACAGACCCAAGTTACTTGAAACTATCTCTCTTAGGAATGACTTATCTTTTTCTATATCTTCAAATTTTATTTGGATGTAATTTTAATTATTTTTCTCTTTTTATCCATCTAATGTTATTTTATTAATTTCAGAACTTTTTTTAGAGTAATGTATCAAAGGCATAATATAATATTAATCAACTATATATACATTAAAGGGGCGTATCACATATTCGCTAATGCATAAAAAAAAGTTTTTGAAATTGGATTGAATAAATTTAAGATGGATTGAATCGAACCGAATTAATCCAAAACAGGTCAAATCGACTGAATATATATCCTAATTTAATCTCCTTCATTAGTGATCGGTTTACTTTAAAATAATGACACCAGTATTTATTAAATCCTGAATCCGCCTCTGATGACACTATAATAATATCTTCGAAGAATGGATTTGGAGTTTCTACCTGGCATATAACACTTTCGAAAGAGTATTAATAGGCTGGCTACAGCCTATAAGAAAGCTTGCTATCTAATGATAATAACTTAATATCCGATACTGTAAATTTGAGTATTTTACACCAAGTGTAATGTTATTTTTAAGGAAGAACCGCTAACATGCTGTCGTCTACCCTTTACATCAATCAATTGAAATCGTTTTAATTCCCAATTTAAAAAACAATAGCACCTTGTTTGACTGTTCGGTAACTAACAAATGCTGCTATCTAATCATAATAACCTAATACCTACTAATACATATTTAAATATTTTACACCAAGAAAGGAAGATTTGCAAATAAACATTCTTATATCAATTGATTGAAATCGTTTTCCTTTCCATTAAAAAATGTATCGACTGAGATACATGTTCCATCGGTTTGGAACTCAAGGAAGGGACTAAATCCTAAATATTATTTCTATTTGTACTTAATGTTTACGTCAACTCAATAATTATAAGACATGTATCTTATATTAGAATCAAAACTATAAGATAAAATTCATCATTTGTAACGATCTGATCGAATGCAGTATACCTTGCATATATGGTTGGTTTTGACTTTCAAGAGGTTCAGGATTGATTTGAAAGAGGGATTCTCAATATGAAAGATTTAAGTTAGAAGAGTTGACCAAGGTTTGACTAAGTAAACAATCTCAGAATCGGGGTTATGGTTCCAATAGGTTCATACAGTGATTTTGGACATAGGGTATGTTCAGATTGAATTTAGAGGTT
Organism: Nicotiana obtusifolia; assembly: GCA_002018475.1. Classification (NCBI taxonomy): domain Eukaryota; kingdom Viridiplantae; phylum Streptophyta; class Magnoliopsida; order Solanales; family Solanaceae; genus Nicotiana; species Nicotiana obtusifolia. Next base: position 108,768 of record MCJB01048497.1, read on the forward strand.
CCTAGAAGGTTTTGGCTCTATTTATTGAATGTTGGCAATTTGAAAGTTTGGAATAGGTTTGATCACACTTTAATTTTATCGGGGTCCAGTTGGTGTTACAAGACTTTGGCGAGGTTCATTTAATGAATTGGAACTTGTCTATAAAGTTTGATCGTGATCCAGAATGCCTACGTATTATTTAGACGCGTTTGGCAAAGTTGGAACGTTTGAAACTTTAGAGAATGATTTGATTTTCGATTCTTGGTTTGACATTATTTATGGTGCTTCAAGCCTTACAAGTTTGGATAAGTTTGGATAATGTATTTGTACTTGTTGGTATGATTTGACGGGGTCCCAAGGGGCTCAGGTGTGTTTTGGGTCATTGATTGAGAGACTAGCTAAGTTAAGGATTTAGAATTTGACCACGGTCAACATCGAGTCAAGATGACAACTTTTTGGTATTGAGTGAGCAAGCAGGTTCATAGCGTGTTTTATGATTGAAACACATACATAGTTTATATCCGAAAAATTTCGAATGAGTTTCGGGTGCTACAACTAAGATTTTACAATTGCTGAATTTTCTAGTGCGACAATTTCTAATACCAGTTATATCCCTGAGTTCATCCATAAATTTCAGACTTCCTTTAAAACATCAAAACATTATATCTGTAACGACCTGATAGGCTGTTTTGAATACGAGCTCCCTTTTTTTTAATGACTTGAGACCTTTTCCCAATGCTATTTGATACTTTAGGACTTGCGTGCGTAGTCCATTTTGATTTTCGAAAAGTTTAAATGTGATTTTTTAAAAAGAAAACTTAATTTTTGAAATTGAAAATGGCTAGAGTTGACCACGATCAGTATTTTTGGTAAATGACCTCGGATCGGTATTTTGATGATTTTGGTAGGTTTGTATGATGATTTTAGACTTGTACACATGTTTGGTTGGGGTCCCGGGTGACCCCAAGACCGTTTCGACGCTTAATGTGAAAAGTTAAAATTTTGAAGTATGAACTCTAAAATTCTTTTGAGTTTTAGTGTTTCATTCTTGATTTTCGACATTATTTTGATGATTTAAGTTTACGAGCACGTTTGTATTATGTTATTATACTTGTGCGAATGTAGGGATTGCAGCCGGAGGGGATCGAGTGAGTTTCAGGCTATTTTGATAAGAACTTGGATTGCTGGTGCTGCAGACCTGGCATCTGGGATGGTTGTCCGCAAAATGCGAGCCTCGCATTTGCGATATTGGGGAGGTGTTGGGCAGCTATTTGCGAAGCTTAGATCGCATTTGCGAGGGGCCTGCCTACGCATTTGGGAGTTCATTATCGCATTTGCGACTCTGGGCATAGTAGGAGAAGCTTTGCATTTTGTGAAGCTTTCTTCACATTTGCGGAGTTTCCAGCCTTCGCAATTGCGAAGCATTATTGCATTTGCGACATCAGGGGGTTCAGGAAATGTTTTCATTTGCGATAAGTTGTTTGCTTTTGCAAACATCATAATTGCAAATAAGAGTTTGCAATTGCGATACGTGCAGCTGGGTATTCGGGATTTAGCTTATTTTATTCCATCTTTGAAACCTAGACTCCACATAGAGACGATTTTGGAGAGTAATTTCTTTCCAACTTCATAGGTTAGTTATTTTTGTTTAATTTTCATTATGTTTCCATAGATTTTCACTATTATACCTAAGATTTAATAGAGTAGAAATAAGATTTTGGGTAAAAATTTAGGATTTTATAATTTTGATATTTAAACATCAAATTGGGGTCGGATCTCGAGATAAATTACATATTTGGACTCGGGGTGAATGTGTAATTGTAATTTGATCTTAGTTTGGGATTTCGACCACGTGGGCCCGGATTGACTTTTTGTTGACTTTTTCAAATATGTTAAAGATCGAACCTTATTGATACTAGGGTAGTTTTTAAAGCTTGTTTTGACTTACTTGAGTAATATTTGAATAGATTTGGGTGGTTTGGAGGAGTGTTCTAAAGGGAAAGCCGTGTTGGATGGTTGATCTTGTTCCATAAAGAGGTAAGTATCATAGTTAACCTTAATTTGAAGGAACTAGGACATGATTGATCTATTTTCTACTTGATCTATGTGTGGGATCATGGGTGTTGCACTCTATTTTGCACTGGTCAAAACAATATTGAACTTGTGGTTTCTCTGTTGTTGATGAAAAAGAGTCGCCACCTAATATTTAAAGGTATACTAGGGTACCTATTTAATTACTAAAATCGTATTTTTTATAAGTCTGCTAACCGGTGAGATTACGAGTAGGAGTTTTTGTTCTTCTAAGGAAAAGGTATTATGCACCCCTTAAAATCTACCTGAGGTAGCTCCATAGGACTTAGAGTAGATTTAGAATTAATTATTTATACTATACCTTAACTAATGGTCTAAGGTACAGCTTACCGTATATTATGACATAATGCTTACAAAGGGAGGATGTAGTTTAAAAGGGTATGAATTTATAGAGGAAAATAGTGTTAGTGCATATATACTTGAAAAGAGCTTTTAAAAGAGTATATAGGGTGTTTGTATTTCAAGAAAAAATATGTAAAAGGGAAAACTAATAAAATACTTTGTTCCTACAGCATGGAGGTGCATATTACTTTAATGAGATGAAGGTGCTATGAAAGTAAACCTAAGATATACCTTGGATTTTAGACTTGAAGAAAACTATTTGAAAATCTTTATTTTTGGGCGACAACAACTTATTTTTGAAATGATTTGATTTTCCTTTTATAGATCTAACTTGCGATTCAGTTTGGTTTTCCTTTTTTTGAAAGAGGAGTTGTTGTTTCTTTCTAAGCTTTTGGGCTTCAAAATCATTAAGAAAAAGTTAGCAAAAAAACATAGCAGTTTAATGATACAAACAACTTATGATTAGCGAATGGGAGATTAGTTACTTACTAGTACTCTTTTTAAATCCTATATTCTTTAAGGCTTGACTAAGTTTTATATGAATTACGATATACATTAAAGCATTCAATCCAATATATAATTGTTGTATACATGTGAGATAAAACAACAAGAAGAATGTCGCAAAATGCGACAAGGCAGTAAGACTAAGGCAATTAAGCAGTAAATAATAAAGGAGTTTAAAGGAGTGGATTGGACTTTGATATTTGGGCCTCAAAGAGGCAGGCTCAACAGTAATAGGGACCGGCAACAACTTACTTCGAATTTCCATAAAACACAGCAATGCTGGACTTGGGCATGAGTTCCTTAAGAACTCAACAGGCCCAAACAAATGTACATGTAAAAAAGAAGAAGGTCATTAGATACATATCCTGTATACTCAATCATGCATGAAACACATAAGTAAATGATAGGAACAAAATATAACAAACTATCAATACTCAAATACTATGAGAACTTATACTAATGTGGCGGTTATATATGGTAAATAATTTACATTGAAAAGCTTTCTTTATCATTAAACACTAAACCCATGGAGAATAACAAATGTCAATGAATTAAGGGCTAAGGAGAGAGTTCCACTTAAGGTCGATGCCCCCTTTGAATCCCCCGATACATCAAAGTTCCCAAGGGTCTCAAGGCCCAGGGCAAATCTTGTGCTGGGAGAACAGCCCAACCTAGAGTTAAACTCTACTCTCAAATACCCCTAACCACTAACGGCTCATTTTTTTCCCATAGGTTTAAATGCCAATGAGGCTTTTTATTTGTAAACCAACTACCATAATACTCCCTACCACAGAGGTATACTTCTTTCTTGGCAGAATAACATAAGAACACAGAAACAGTTTCACTTTTTATAACTATATTTCCAATACTAAGTGAATGAAACACACATTAAATAAGTTTGAAGGTCAGGTTCCAAACATACATAGAGCCAGAAGCACCATAATGTTACTGCTAATGAACCAAACACTTGGGATCATATTTTAAGGATATATAAAGAGCACATAGTTCAGATATGCAGCAACCCAAAAGTACAGATGCCTCTGTCCTAGCAGACTGATCGAAGATTGGTTAGCTCAGATCTTGCCACTAGCACATACATAGGTTAACAACACTACTTGGAACTCTTTAAAGCATCGACAAATGTTCAGACAAACAGTCATAGTTAGCAACCTCTAAAGGTGTTATTAAAGATACTAGAATATAATCAGAACTCTTAGCATGACTATAGGTTTACAGATTCAAACATGGAATTCCTAAAGGTGCTTAACAAGATCACAAATTATCAATCTTACTTTCTTTTGAAATTGATGGCAGAACCACATCTTCATAAGTGTACTAACCTTATATTGAAATAGGTAAACTACAATGTCCAAGCAGTAGCAATAAGAAGTTTCTCTTAGGATTTACAAACCAGGTTCGGTTCAGATTACCAGGGAAAGAGAGGACTGAGTGCAGTTTCAAAACAATGTACAAGAATATAAAATCATGGAGACAAACAGGGGTACACGTAGCATTTTCATTCAATTACACATAGGTACTCCAAATAAGGTTATTATCTTATAAAAAATAGGGAGAGTTTGAATTATTATGAGACCAAGTCAACAATGTCATAAAGGGGGTTAAAGACAAGGAAGATATTGTACCAAACATGTTTAACTAAGGTGTACAAACTAAGATTAACGTCTAAACATGATGTAATTATTCTCAACTTGTAAAACAATTATCATTCAACTATAGCAAACATGACTATAACATATTTTATGAAAGATAAGTTGATCATAACATAAATATATGCAGAAGAGTTACTGATGTGCATAAAAGTTCACCTTAATGAAACTGTTTCATACAGAGAGTCCTCGAGATGCATCTAACAATTAAACACAGACATCAAACTGTCATAGTAATGACTCAGAAGCTGCTCTTAGAGTTAGCAAACGCTAATATAAAGAAGGAGATCATTTAAACACTTAAACTTTACATGCTTCGGCTAAATGATGAGGGATTGAACTATGAGCTTTCAGGGTTGTTCTAGTTGGAATTATCAGACAACAATTTCTACTACAGAACAACAGAATGCAGACAATAGTGTGGTGGGGATTGAGATCACAATCAAATCATTAAAAGAAAATCTGAAGTCTAGGCAAATACGAGAATTCATTGAGGCATATTAAGAAAACACAATCATGTAAACTATCTGGATTAAGAATAGAAGTCATTAAAGTCACATAATAACTTAATCAATACCAATTAGAGATACTCAAAGTATGACAAATGACCATAAATTAACAACACAACAAATGACCATAAATTAACAACACATCATCATGAACTGAAATTAACATCTATACTCTAATGACAAACATCATAAATGAACACAACTAATAAAAGACAGCAGCATGTACATCATATTCGTGTAAGACAATCAAAAGAGAAAGGTTAGAGGTGCACTGACCTTTTCTAGGGCAGTAGACCAAACAAACAATCTTTCTTAGCTGTATAGGATCAAGAACTCAAACTCCAACCAGTGTAAGGCTCAGAAGCAGAAAGAAATTAGAAGCTAGTTAGAAAAAACCCTAGCTTGATTTGTTTACTACTCAAAACTAAAATTGATATTTTTTCTGTGTTTTTAAGTGATTTCGAGATGTCTCTCTTGTTATAGGTGAGAGCATTGAAGGCTCCTTTTATAGTCGCATTCATTGCCTCTAGATTTCAACTTCAAATCTGATAGTGGAAGATGACGATGAGTTGATGATGTGAGAAAACTAAGTGAAATCAGAGAAGAGTAGAGGGGTAACCAATGAGTATTTTTTACCTGAGAAGAGAGAGATTGTTCGTTGAAGGCAGATAACCATCGGTCAAGACTTAGAACCCAGAGGTCACTGCATTTGACCTCTGGGTAAAGAATCCTCTGAAAAACTCCATGCATGCTCCGATTTGACAGAGCAAGGGAGGATTTAAGCGATTTGAAGTTACATCTTCAAGATAGGGCTTCAGATTTGAGGGGTTTTTAATTTAATGATGGAAATGGGGAAGATTGGCTAGATTCACGGATGAAGGGGCAAAGGGGATGATTTGAAGACCATATTTGTGACCTTGCACGAATTTGTGCAAGGTCTGTGATTGATTAGGGTTTATTTGAGAGACAGAAGAGAGAAAAGGGAAACAAGGGCGGCTATTTTGGGAAAGAATGAGCTAAGGTTGGGGGGGGGGGGTGTCTCCAGGCTAAGAATGGGAGATTGACGAGCGCATAACACACACTTAAATATGCTTGCTAGTCGAATATAGTATAATATAATATTGTATCCACATGGATTGGATTTAAACAGTATTATTGTAGTTTGTAGCTAGATTGCTATTTGAGATAATCAGCAATTTAGATTTATGTGATTAATACTAAAATTAACTAAGAATCTAAAGCTAATTGACTAATGACAATCGAAGCAAGGACTAAGCGAAGGAAGATATCAATGGGAGAAGATAGGGTTTTGATAGGATAGGTGCAATATAATTTCTTGGGATCTAACTCTAGATAATTCGCTTCTAATATTCAAGTGAGTCTCTCAAATTCACTCAATTATTAGTTCAAACGTTCAACAAAAACTCCTTTCTCGATTAAGTTTCAACCTCACAAGATGAACCAATTTAAGCACATGAAGATATGCAAGAATGTATAGTGGATTGGTCTTTAGGAGAACCTCTCTCGATTACCCTCCTAACTAGGTTTAATCAATAATTCAACTAGCCTCTTTCGATTACTAAGAAGAATCAATGAACTCAACCAACAATATAATGCAAAGATATCACAACTTATGCCTCTCTCGATAACACGAGCAAATGAATATAGATGCAATAGTTAAATCATCCAAAACGATTCAATACATAAAACTAGAGTTACAATCCACGAACAAATATCAATACACCAAATCCCATCAAACCCTAAAGAGAACTACTCCATAGATATGGAACAATTCATCACAAATATGTTTAATCTTAAGGAAAACATAAAACGAGCCAAACTCGTGTCTTGAGTGAGGATTGAATGATGAACTCCTGGTGTTTTGCTTCTCCAACTCCTCCTTAGCCTCCTTATGTCTTAGTTGTGTCAAAATTAGGGCATTAGTGGAGAAATCTAGAGAGCTAGTTATGGCAGGCAGCAGGCATTTTGCACAGCCGCGGTGCGCCCCCCATGCGCCGCGCTAGTGATATTTTCTCAGAGTATGGAATTTTCCTTGCTTTTTGATATCCAAATGTGGTTTTCGACCACCGAACATGATTTCAGCTTAATCCCTTGGGCTTTTACTCAGACTTCAATGTTCCAAATAGCTTGAATTCATTTCATACATCTATATAGCTTGGAATAACTCCTACAAGGTATAAAACACACGATAAGTGAAAAACACTAGCGATTAAAGCTCAAACACAATAAAAGTGCAGTAAATTAGAGTGCAATAAGCGACTAAAACACGAGATTATAACCTACTACCAACACCCCACACTTACACCATAGCTCGTCCTCGAGCAATCAAACTGTACTTCACATAGACACACCCTTTTAAACAACTCTCATAACTCCAGATGCCAAGAATATTTAAAATAGATTAAGTACAATACCGTAACATCCTAGCCTCAAGATTTTACTCAAAAGCACCATGCATTATTTATAATCCGCTCACTTACTCTAACATAGAGGTCAACGACATCACCTTTCCTTCATGAATTAAGTGCCCTCACACAACAATAGACAGTGGTTCCACATACAATGAAAATTAAGAACAATTAGCAACTCAAGATTGAAAGAATTCACTCACTCTCAGAAATAGCAGTCATATGCCACAAAAGATGCACCATAGGCTTGCCCGTAGTATACTACTCTACTATGAGCTCATTCAGTCAAGGATCAAGTAGGACTTTCATTGGTTGTAATGTGGGCTGCGAAATGGGTAGGATACATTTGGATATAAGAGTGACTATACCTCCCTTGGTACTTTAATACATACACATTAATAATTCAAAACTTCACACTTATGTCAAACCAAAACTCCACCTTCACATCAATATTCATTAACTCCCAACTACTTTAAGCACAATTACATCAAGCTTCACCACTATCAAGGAATATTTTGCAAAATTATACACTTATTTTTCTTTTTCTTTTCCTATTCACTTCAAGTGGCTCTTACTTTATTCAAAACAATGCACCTTCTTCCTTATTTCATTAGTTCCACTCAAAAGCCAAACCAACCACCCCATACTTCAAATTTTACAAAGTTTATAACAAATTCCAGTGCTCATGAGAGGTAAATGCTCAAATAGATGGTCAATTCAAATAAATGGGTAAGGCTTGTACAGTGGTTGCCAAAGAAACAGGATTACATGCTCAAAAGGGTTAACTACGATCCATAACAATTAGGTGAGTAAAAGCATATGCCTGGCTCAACAAAAAGCGCCTAAATCACTTCCAAGACTAAACAAAACTACTATTTCGCTTTGCAAACACATGGGGCATGTTCTAGACATCAAATGCAATGCACAGAATAACACAAAACCTCACACCCACATGGCACATAACTCACTCAAGATTGGACTATCAAGACACTCTAGTTAAAGTAGTTAAGCAAAGTTAAGATCATACAATTTAAGGTACTTATACAAGAGTAAAAAATGAGCATAAACGTCACACTAAAGCACTTACTATTCTCAAGGCATACTAAAGTCAAGAGATATTGCTTTTATTTCAAATTATAGCACAAGGTTCCCTACTCCTACAAAATAAAAAGCTAACTACACCCAGTTCAAACAAAACTCTTGAAAATGAATCGGGGCACAAAGAAAAACCAAGGGGGAATTATTACACCTACCTCACAAAACAAAATCTTTTTTGTCTTTTTATTTCGACTTTAACCCCTCAAGAAATCCATCGAATGATATCCGTCGTCGGGAAATATCGAAAAATTTTCAATTTTTTCCAACTACTACAACTAACAAAACTAACACATATACATACCACATACAATTATCCCCCACCCTACACTTTAAGTTGTGGCATGTCTCCATGACACACAATTATAAAGCATAAGGTAAAGGAAACTTTCCCGAACATCTAGTCGGGGTCTGAGTCGAAGTCGGGGTCCATTCCACGCCTTCGAACTAATGTGCACATCCATGCAAGTAGCTTCTTCTCCGCCTTCTTGGGGTGAACCCCACACTTATATTTCTCACTCGCCGCAACCTTCACTTTTGAGCCCTTCACTTTCCACTCAATACTTGTAGCTAGTTTTTCCTTTTTCGCCCCCGTTTCTACATTCATCTCGAAAGTCAGCCTCCTCACCCACTCTGAGCATGAGCTTCCTCTCGTGTATATCTAATATTGTTCCACTTGTTGCTAAGAATGGTCTTTCTAATTTGAGGGGGACCTCTTTGTTCTCCTCCATATTGACCACAATAAAGTCTACAGGAAATACAAACTTATCTACCTGAACTAAGACATCTTCCAGTATCCCCTCGGGTATCAGAGTCGTTTGGTCTGCCAGCTGCAAAGATATTGGCACTGACCTTGTCTCTCCAATCTCCTTTTCTCATTTCCTGTAAATAGATAGAGGCATTAAGTTAATTGAGGCACCAGAAGCACATAGAGACTTATCAAAATTAATAGAGCCTAAAGAGCAAGGTATAGTAAAACTCCCTAGATCTCCACACTTTTGTGGGAGTTTGTTCTGCAATATAGCACTACAATGCTCTGTGAGCTTAATCACTGAGGTCTCTTCTATCTTCCTCTTCTTTGTTAGGATCTCCTTCAAGAATTTGGCATAAGCTAGAGAACTTCTGTGAATGGCAAATTTACATTAACTTGTTTTAGCATATCCAAAAATCTCTCAAATTATTTGTCCAACTTTTCTCTATATAGCTTTTGAGGAAGACATAGAGCAAGCATATGCTCGCTCTCATTAGATTCATCCCTTCTCGAAGTTTCCTCCTTCTTTTCTGTCAGCTCCCTTCTTGCCTCCTTTCTTCTTATCAATATCATTCTCCAGCTGCTCCTTATTTTCCTTTTCAGTACCACCTCTTTTGGATTGGATTGGAGTGGTATCTTTCAATACTTATACGCTTCTCAAGGTTACAACATTCACTGTTTCTTTAGGATTTCTCTCAGTATCAGCTGGCAACGTATCTGGAACTCTCTCAGATAATATTATTGCAATCTGCCCCACTTGTCTCTCCAAATTTCGAAACCCAGTGCCCAATTCTTTGATAGCTGCCCAGTAAGCGTCCAACCTCTCATCTGTCTTGATAATGAAGGAATTCATAAGATCCTCTAGACCAAGCTAAATAGGTTGAAATTGCTGCCTCTACGAATTTTGGTATGCTGGAGCTCCTTGTCCCTAAGGTCTAGAGTTATTTTGTTGCCACGCATTTGCAGTACTCCTGGTGAACTCTATGAAAAATCGGGTTGCCTCTGACCCATTGCATTATAATTTCCCACGGCATTCACTTCCTCAGTTGAGGCTTGACATTCACAAGTAGGATGTTCTCTTCCACATATATCACAAGTTGCATGAGGCTCACTTCGTAATGTAGCTAAGGTCAGCTACGTATTTCTTTGGCCATTGCATAAAGTTGTACCTGCACGGATGTGTTAGCATCAACCTGGTGAACACTTTTCGATCTTCTTCTTTCAGCACTCTCAGAAGGCCACTGATTTGCATCTTCAAACAACTCATCAAGAATTATGACTATCTCTTCTGGAGTCTTCATCATCAAAGGGCCTCCAACTGCATTGCTCAATGTTTTATGTGAAGCTAGTGTCAACCCATCCAAAAGTCCTGGAGTTGCATCCAGAGTTGAATTCCGCTATGTTGACACTTTCTGACAATCTCCTTAAACCTCTCCCATGATTCAAACACAGTCTCAGTATCTTTCTGGCAGAAGTTATGGAACTCTTCTAAACTTGTCAGTTTTAGTTGAGGAGAAATATTTATCAAGAAATTTTCTGGTCATCTCCTCCCAAGTTCTAATTGATCACGTTGGCAAGCTCCGAAGCCACTTCTTAGCATCATCTTTCAGTGTGAAGGGGAATGCCCTTAAGTACACTGCATCTTGTGACACACCATTATATTGAAAGGTGTTCATAATCTCCTCGAAGTCCATCAGATATGTTTTTGGATCTTCGTTTATCTTTCCTCTGAAGACACATCAATTTTGAAGGGTTTGGAGCAACCCTTGCTTCAACTCGAAATTGTTAGCTGCAATTGGAGGTGGTCTAACACTTGATAAACCTTGGTTATAGACCGGTCTAGCATAATTTCCAAGTGGTCTCCTAGCCAAGGGTTGATGTTGATTAAGTCTGAGACCCCTCTCTTCTTCATAGATATTCTGCGCATCTTTAATAGCTGCTTCCTCAGCATCCCCTGCAGCTCGTTCTCTTTGTTGGGCTGCTTCTCATGCAGCCAAATCCACATTATCTTCACCGTTTCCAGCCATCAGTTTAGCCCAACCTTTTCTGTTGTCTCGGTGAGAATTCTTTCCTTCTATAGCAATCGCAGTTGTTTCTCAATTTCTGGCTCGTATGGTAGCACTTCCTTCACAGAAGTTCGAGTCATGCACCAATCTAACCTATAACCTGCGGGCGCACAGTCAAACAACACCAAACGTAAAAAGAGAAAAATAAAATAAAAATAAACGAAAAATTCCTGATTTAGCACTACAAACTATTTCTAACACTATTGATTGCCAATCCCCGACAACGATGCCAAAATTTGACAAGCACAAAACACGCACTTAAAATGCTCGCTAGTCAAATATAGTATAAGATAATATCATATCCACATGGATTGGATTAAAACAGCATTATTGTAGTTTGTAGTTAGATTGCTATTCAAGCTGATCAACAATTTAGATTTATGTGATTAATACTAAAACAAACTAAGAATCTAGAGCTAGTTGACTAATGACAATTGAAGCAAGGACTAAGCAAAGTAAGATATCAATGGGAGAAGATAGGGTTTTGATAGGATATGTGCAAGATAACTCTTTGGGATCTAACTCTAGATAAGTCACTTCTAATGTTCAAGTGAGCCTCTCAAATTCACTCAATTATTAGTTCAAACGTTCAACAAAAATTCCTCTCTTGATTAAGTTTTAGCCTCATAAGATGAACCAATTTAAGCACGTGAAGATATGCAAGAATGCGTAGTGGATTGGTCTTTAGGAGAACCTCTGTCGATTATCCTCCTAACTAGGTTTAATCAATGATTCAACTAGCCTCTTTCGATTACTTAGAAGAATCAATGAACTCAACCAATAATATAATGCAAAGATACGACAAGTTATGCCTCTCTCGATTACATGAACAAGTGAATATAGATGCAATAGTTAAATCATCCAAAACGATTCAATACATAAAACTAGAGTTGTAATCCACAAACAAATATCAATACACCAAATCCATCAAACCCTAAAGAGAAATACTCCATAGATATGGAACAATAATCACAAATATGCTTAATCTTAAGGAAAACATAAAACGAGCCAAACTCGTGTCTTGAGTGAGAATTGAATGATGAACTCCTTGTGCTTTTGCTTCTCCAACTCCTCCTTAGCCTCCTTAGGTCTTAGATGTGTCAAAAGTCCCAAAAATAATGTTTTTCCATGTATTTATACCAAGTAGGGTCGAGCCCAGACGAAATCACCTTTTTCCTACGCGAAACAGGATAATTACTCAGTAAAATTTGCACAGGCGCGCCGCATGGGGCAAGGCGCCATGCAGGGCATTAGTGGGAAAATCCAGAGAGCTAGTTCTGAAAGGCACAGGCATTTTGCATAGCCGCGGCGCGCCGCCCCATGCGCTGCGCTAATGATGTTTTCACAAAGTACGAGATTTTCCTTGCTCTTTGATATCCAGATGTGGTCGTGAACGCAATCCCGACTTAATCATTTGGGCTTTTACTCAGACTTCAAAGCTCCAAATAGCTCGAATTCATTCCATACATCTACTTAGCTCGGAATCCATCTTACAATGCATAAAACACACGATAAGTGCAAAACACTAGGTATTAAAGCTCAAACACAAAGTGCAGTAAATTAGAGTGCAATAAGCGACTAAAACACGAGATTATAGCCTACCATCGGATGGAACGGGAGCCGTAGGATCATTGTGATCAACGGCTCCGATATTTTGGAGATAAAAATATTTATTGGGAAAAAAGGACGACAGGTAGATCTCTTTTAATCCAATGGTAGATATAAATCACTTATGGATATTAAAATAAAAGGAAAAAATTAGTTTAATTATGGACCGTTGATCATTTGGATCAACTGTCCCGACGAAGAGTATTTCTTGTGTGAGTGCTTGAGAGCGATAACGTGGACCTTTGTTATTGGCTTAAACGAGATGGCCTGGATCGCCAAGGTGGATGGGAGGGGTAATTTTCGGACTGGGTCAGGTGAGATTGGGCTTATGTTTTGGGCTGAAATTGATTTAAAGGACAGCCACATGGTCTTTAATAGAGAATTGCAATTATAGCCTTTAGCCTATTTTGATCCCATTTATAATTAAATTAAATAGGCTTAATAAATTTTAATAAAATGCAGCAAATTATAAATTATTATCATAAATTACTAACTATTTTAGTCAATTGTTTATAAATACTTCATTTTTCGAATTACAGCATTAATTTTCAAATTATTAACATAGTAGTCTAATTAAGTAGAAATTGGAGCAATTCATTAATTAGAAGGCCTATGTGATATATATAAAAATTATTTTAATAATCTTAAAATAGTAAACGTATTTGTAAATATATAGTACTAATACTAAGTGATTAATTTCAAAGCTAATACTTAATTAATTTGCAGAAATAGTTATTTATTGAAAGAAAATATTTTCAAAATATTTATTGTAAATTATTAAGTGCAAATAAATTAATTTTAAAAGGGAGGTTCAATATTGGCCGTCAACAGCTGTCCATCTTTGACTGAAGATGATGAAAGAGTTTTTGGGCAAAGAAATTGAACCAAAGCCAATTTTTGTCCCGACCTTAGGCATGCAACGCAAGAGCGGCACGGTGATTATGAATTGCAAGATTTAGGGGAATTAAGGAGGATTTTGGAGAGATTGGGGTCGAATTTTGGCTTTTAATTGCTTACATACCTCGGGCTTAACAAGGATCAGGCCTCATGTAGTTCTAGAGTGAAAATTCTTTTGAGGAAGCGAAACTCACAAGAACTGCCCCAGTTTCATATTATGACGATACGGCGAGACGGAGGATTGGGCACTCATGATAGCTTGAATTTTGCAGCTTGATTTGAAGGGTTTGAAATTTTTGAGTTCCACTAGTCATTTTGTGCTTGAACTGGGATCATTGACCCTCTAATGAGTTTGCTGTCCCTCATATCGTTGTAGTTTGGTCTGCTGCTTAGAAAGAGTTCCCCGCTGCGATGTTTGTTCCAGCAAAACAAATAAAATAGACGCATACCCATATATTGCAATGTAGAATATATTAAGATATGTAGATGATGCAGGAGTGATGATGCCTGGCTGCCGGCGCGCCGTTATTTGGGATTGGGATACTGGATACTTGACTTGATTTGTTAGCTGGGCTGTGTACCGTTCCGCAGCTGTCGGAGCATTTGAAAATTGTCTCATTGGGAGCGCTTGATTTGTAGAGTGCATCTCAGCTTGTTGGGAGAGCTTTACAATGAGGAAATGTCTTCGCTTGTTGGGAGAGCTTGATTTGCAGAGTGCGTCTGTTGGGAGAGCTTTGCACTGAAATGTGAAATAATCTCCTCTTGGGAGTGATTGACTAAAACAGTAATCATACCTGAAGCTGCATGAGCAAGACGTCATAACATTCAAAGTGATAGCAAAGAAAAACAAAAGCATGTCCAAGAGATACTCTTGACTGTGAAGCTAAGTTGCAGCCATCGATTGGTAAAACGTTAGTGACGAGGTTTGCGACTGTCTATTCTGGCATCCATTGCGATGGAGCAGCGATGTGAATTGTTTTGTTGGCAAAGTGAATAGTTTTCTAAATACAAGGCTTCGGTTGGCAAAGCCGACGTTCGATTAGTACCGAGCGCTCCGATTGATTGAACTGACAATTTGCTATATACTTGACTTCAATTGGTGAAGCCGACGACTCGTTTGTACAAAGTGCAGTGATTAGTTGAGCAGGCAGTTTGCTATATACAGAGCTTCCATTGATGAAGCCAACAGTCCGTTTTGTGCAGTTTGCTATGTACAGATTTTTCCCGTATCAGCGGTCTGACTCCAAGGTACCTGCAAAGAATTCAAAGATTAGCCTTATCTATACCAGAAAAATTCAAGTAAAGGAGAAAGAGAGAGAATCTTAGGCAAGTGGCAGATCCGTCATTTGCCCCAGTGTGGTCTAAATGCTTTCTTGCTTCCTGTTGACCCTACACTCAAAGAAAAATTCTTTTTGGGAGTGGGGAGGTTGGTTTGTGTCGACCACACTGTTGGTTTGCCCCGGCCTCTGATATGGTCGCACAGCGAAGTTTGGTAGGTGGAACAAATTACTGTATTTTTAGAAAATATTTTTAAAATACTTTGTTTTTTAAGGCAAATGCGTCGTTCTGGATTATGACATGTTATGGAAAGTTCTTCACACACGGGCGTCTCTTCTTGAAAACTTTATCTCGTTGATGTCTATCCTTCGCGATGCTTGATGACGTGGCTGCTTACCGTTATGACTGCGTCCTAATTTAAACTAATGCATTACAAAGGTTATGACCGAACCCTTTTAGGTTGCCTACGTATCCAAAATGGAATCAAGTCTGAACGTAGTTCGTGGATGAAAAAAATATGATAAATATGACCGAGCCTGACTCAGGAAGCCTACGTATCCAAATGGAATCAGTTCAAGACGTTGTTCGATTATAACAGATGCAAAATGATAAGATTAAGAATGAAATGGCCGAGTCTTGACTCAAACTGCCTACGTATCCAAATGGAATCAGGCCAGGACGTAGTTCAATTACAAAAGACGACCGAAGCCGATGAGGATTGCCTACGTATTCCTTTATAAGGAAATCAAGTTGGCGTCGTTTCTATGCAACATACAAAAGTGATATCTGGTTTTTTTGTATTACAAAAGAAAGGGGGAGAGAAATCGAACGCTACGTGGGTTGCCTACGTATCCCTCCATGTGAAGTCAGGTTGAACGTAGTTATGTTACAGCAAAAACCTAATTCTATTTATCTTCAGACATTGTATTTCATGATTGCATCTGAGTTGATAGGCTTCATGTTGATTCTTCCATCCATTTCTGCCAAGATTAGAGCTCCACCCGAGAATGCTCGATGAACCACGTAAGGACCTTGCCAGTTTGGTGCGAACTTTCCTTTGGCTTCATCTTGGTGGGGAAGAATTTCTTTAAAACCAATTGCCTCGGTGCGAACCAGCAAGGCTTCACTCTCTTGTTAAATGCACTGGCCATCCTGTTATGATATTATTGACATGGCGTACTGCATCCATTCTTTTCTCGTCAATGAGCATGAGTTTCTCCTGTCTGACCCCTATCCACTCTTCGTCATCCAATTTTGCCTCTTGAATGACCATTAAGGATGGTATTTCGACCTATGCAGTTATCACGACTTTAGTGACGTATTCTAACATGTACGCCATTGCCCCAGTGGATGTTCTCATGGTTGTCTGATAACCCAGTAAGGCGAAAGATAGTTTCTTATAATCCTCTTGATATTCTTGTTGGCTGTCTCGACTGCCCCATTTATTTGTGGTATGTAGGCTGTGGAATTACGGTGGACGATTCTAAACTTCTCGCACATTTCTCTCATTAAGTCGCTGTTGAGATTAGCAGCATTGTTAGTGATGATAGACTCCGGTATTCCAAATCTGCAAACGATGTTGTTTTAGGCGAAATCGGCCACTATGTTCTTTGTGACGGCCTTATAAGTAGATGCCTCGACCCATTTGGTGAAATAATTGATAGCTACCAAGATGAAACGATGTCCATTTGGTGCGGCATGCTCTATAGGTCAAATCACGTCCGTGCACCAAGAGGCGAACAGCCAGGGTGAACCCATTACGTTTAACTTATTTGGTGGAACGTGGATGGAATCCCCGTGAATCTGGCACTGGTGACACTTCTGTGCATAGCGGATACTGTCACATTCCATAGTCATCCAAAAACATCCAGCTCTCAAGATCTTCTTGGCTAATGTGAACCTATTCATGTGGGGTCCGCGCGTTCCTGCATGTATTTCTTCCAATAACCTGGTTAACTAAATCTGGGGTCCTCCTGAACAGGACTTCCCTGTTGAGGAAAATATGGTTTGCTAACCTCCTGAGGGCTCGCTTTTGACCAATAATAGCAATCTCCGGGTATTCTCTGGTTGCAAGGAATTTCCTGATATCGTGATACCAAAGTTTACCATTTGGTTCTTCATCTACATGGAAGCAATAGTCATGTTGATCCCTAATCTCTACCTTGATAGGGTTGATGTAGTTCTTGTTTGGATGTTGAATCATAGATGATAGAGTTGCAAGGGTGTCAACGAACTCGTTCTGAATCCTTGGGATGTGCTTCAACTCAATCTTCGTGAACTTCTTGCATAGATCCTTCACGCAGTGCAGGTATGGAAGCATCTTGACATTTTTGGTGGACCATTCCCCTTGGACTTGGTGTATCAATAAATCAGAATACCCTTTGACCAAAAGTTCTTTGACGTTCATGTCGGCTACCATTTTGATCCGAAGGATACACGCTTCGTATTCAACCATATTATTGGTATAAGGAAATCTTATCTTTGCTGATGCGGGATAGTGCTGTCCAGATTTCGAAATCAGGATTGCCCAAATTCCGACTCCATTAAAGTTTGCTGCTCCATCGAAAAACATTGTCTATCCATGGTACAATTCTGCAATATCTTCTCCTATGAATAATACTTCTTCATCGGGAAAATACGTAGTAAGTCGCTCGTAATCCCCATCCACCGGATTCCCTACGAGGTGGTCGGCTAAAGCTTGCCCCTTGATAGCCTTCTGAGTTATGTACATAATGTCAAATTCGCTGAGGATAATTTGCCATGATTTTCGATAGGCATCGTCTTCTGGAAGATGTACTTGAGCGGGTCGAGCCGAGATATCAGGTGCATAGTGTATTTTGACATATAATGCCTTAGTTTCTTGGCAATCCAAGTCAGAGCGCAACAAGTGTGTTCTATCAATGTATACTTGCCCTTGCATGGCGTGAACTTCTTACTTAAGTAGTAGATGTCCTGCTCCTTTCTCCTAGTTTTGTCATCCTGTCCCAACATATAGCCGAAGACGTCATCCAGGAGTGACAGATATAGTAACAATGGCTTCCCGGGCTTAGGGGGAACTAGTACTGGTGGATTTGATAGATATTCTTTGTAGGAAGAAGAAATATCCATTAGTTGAAACAATATGGGAAATTCGATCGGCTCGATCTGGAAGGCCAAATAAATTTCTCTGATGACATCCTTCTGCGAATCGTCAAATGCCCTTACCGTCACGTGGATTTTCTTGAATTCCCTCAAATGGATTCCTAACTCCCGTAAGGTAGAGATCAGACATATATTGACTCCTGACCCTCCTTCGGCCAACATTCAGGACACCACTTTGTCCCCACATTTGATTATGATATGAAGAGCTTTGTTGTGACTTGCGTCTTCGATAGGAAGTTCGTCTCTTCTGAGAGTGATCATATTTGCTTCGACCATTTTCCCACTTGTCGCTGCCAGCGCCTCACTGGTGGTGTTAATAGGTACACTTACCCCACTTAGTACTTTCAACAGGCTGTCCTTATGACCGTCGGAGCTCATTAACAAGTTCATGATTTATATCTGTGTTGGAGTTTTCTTCAGCTGCTCCTCCATCGAGTACTCTCTGGTCGACATGCTCTTCCAGAACTTAGTGGCCTCTAGGTCTATTATGTTCCTTCTTTGAATTTACACTCTTCCCAAGTTCCCTCAACTGGCATCTTCAGGAGCTTAGCATCTCCCAGACCTAGTCATACCATGGGTTGCAGCAGAGTCTGTCTTTTTGGCCTTCCCCTTCTGCTTGTACGTCCATGGAATGGTTTTGTATTCCCGAATCTCTTCGTTCCCTGTAGCAACAACAGGTTGCCATTGATAAGTCTGAACTGTCACTATAGGTCCTACTTGTACTGTAATCATTGGAGCGCTTTGAGGAGGATCCTGGCGGCTTCTACATTTCCTATAGTTATTCCCGTTAGGTCATATTCTTCGTCCAATGTGATCATGTTGACCCCCAGATTTTAGTGATTTTGACGGCGAATTGCAATTCACATTAGGCAGCATCGGAGTGCACTGAATGGATGCGCTCTTGATTAGTTTTTCAATCTCATTTTTCAACTTAAAGCAATCTTCAGTATCATGCCGAGGTACATTGGAATGGTACACGCACCTTTTAGTTGCATCAAAACACTTGGAGGGATATTCAGGAACCCTTCCTTCCACCGAATGTATCAATCCTGCTCTTCTCAATCTCTTGAAAAATTCGGCCATAAGATTAGCAATCGGGGTATAATTTCTAGGACTCCTCTCTTCAAAATTGGGACGAGGGCATGGTGCATAAGCGGGTTGATTTTGGTGAGTAGTGGTTTGGGCAGGAGCATATGGTCGTTGCGGGTTCGGGTTGTTGTTGGCTCGAGAAGGGTTGTATTGTGGTTGAGGATGATAATATGATTGGGTGTTATACACTGGAACGTAAGTGGGTGCTGGTGAATGTTTGTTTGGGAAGTGTTTTCATGATGTGGGTTGGGTTGATAGTAAGGGACGACTGCTGAGACCTCCTCTTTCTTCTTCTTTTCCGCTACCGATTGACCCTGATAGGATGGCCTTGCTAACCGCTTGCAGTGCTGCCATGGATTGTACTTTACCAGATTTTATACGCTCTTTAAGAAATCTCCCATTTTGACCTGCTCGGGGAATTTCTATCCTATCATTCCCATCATTTTTCAAAGTATATCCCTTCTTGGGCTCTAATGAAATACTTGGTTAATTCACTGTCGTCCAGCGGAGGTTGTGCCCTAGCGGCCTCTGACCTCCACCGACGTGCATATTCTTGGAAGGACTCATATGGTTTTTTCTATAGGTTCACCAGTGCAAACCTATCGGGAGTGATCTCAGTGTTGAATCGAAAGCGATTTATGAAGTCCCCTGCCATATCTTGCCAAGTTCTCCAATTTCGCAGATTTTGTCAAGTATACCATGTGAGTGCTTCTCCATGAGGCTCCTTATAAATAACTACATCCTCAGTTTCTCATTCTTCCCTACTCTGACTAACTTGTCACAATATGCCCACAAATGCATGTGCGGATCACATGTCCATCGAAGATATCGAACTTTGGAGGCTTATACCCTGCTGACATATCCACATCCGGATGAATACACAGATCCTCATAGTCCAAAGTTTCACTTCCTCGGGCAACATGGAGGTTTTTCATTTGTTTTCTCAAGATTTGCAGCTGCTCTAATACTGACTCCTCTATCTTACGCCTGGATTCTCTCTCCATCTCGACATATTGGTCAATCTCATAAGGAACTTTGACCGTGACAAGCGTTATAAAGGTAGGTTTAGAAATGGCATATACAAGGGGAACATATCGCTCATGAGCGGTAGTATGTGCCATAGGTATGTGCTGATTTGGGAGAGTGGTAAAAGTGACTCCGTCACGAGGAGGGGTGTGAGTTGCATTGGTGGTGATAGGCAGGTTTTTTGGTGTCTGAACGTACTGTGGTACGTAGGGAGTGTGGATAGAGGGATTTGGTGGGTTTGCGGGGGTTACTGGAGGTATGGCTTGAGTGGTAGGAATCGAATTTGGGGTGTTGTTGTTTTGACATGATGTGGAAGGAAAGTGGTCAGGAATTGTATCCAAAGAAGGAAAACAAGGTGGTTGAGGAAGCGTTTTCACGGCTAGATGTGCTAGTTCTTTGATATGTTGTACTTCCTCCCTTAGAGACTCCATTTCCTGGGTCATCCTGGCCACGTGTTCATCATTCCTAGTATCGTCCTTCTCCCCCCATCGCCTCGAGCTGTTGGCTATGACCAGAGCATGTTCAGTCGGATTATGTAGCTGACATCTTTCCCTTTGATCTTAGATTATACGGTGGTTCCGACAGTTTCGAATCAAAACAAACCAACTTTCCTTTTCTTTTGGGGGTAATAATAAAGCAAAAGAAAAATAAAAAGAAAGAAAAGAAAAAGAAGTAGGAGTCAGTTTCTTCATTTATATAAGCAGGAAATCACAAACAGCAATTAATTCATGCATTAAGGCTAGCATGTTTCCTAGAATTCGTGGGGACCTCTCATTGCCGGAGGTAGGCCTAAATCATAGGTGTTTGACAAACATCTTGGCACATTCAGATCCGAAGCAAGTTTGTTTTCATTGATAATTTGGACTGAGATAAGTGGGAACGAAGATTACATCACTGTTTCATAGAACTGCATGGGCTTGGACAACTTGCCCTTTTGAAAAGAAAAATAAAACTGGGGATAGGATACAAAGTGGGAAAGAAGGGGAAATCAACCAACTCTAGTAACTATCTCCGGAGTCATTTCCCATCTCATCTTCTTCTTCTAGTTCTTCCTCCGGGTCTTCTTCAAACTCATCCTCATAATCGCTGAACTCCGACCCCTCCTCTGGATCATCTTCTTACTCTGTACTATGCTCTATTTGGATGCAGTCCACTATCCGACCATCGTCTTCAGCAGGTGGCAAAATGTGATCGATGGATCTTGGGACCATTTCACGGTGCATTGAAGTAGTCACAAGGTAATGCGCAGGATCTCGTGGTAAATTTGCAAAGCAGCAACTGCGTACTCTAGCCAAACTATATCCTCTCAGGTGAGTCGGGCCAGCTCGTCTTCCTCGTTGATCCAGACATAATACTCAGTGCATCACGAGTTTTGACCCAGTGGCATTGTGACCAGGTCGTTCTACTCTTCTTTAAGCCTTCTTATCCTAGGGATCGGAATCTGTCCGTTGTACTCATCCTCGTATAGCACTGTCCTTGTCCATAGAGGTACATTCTGGATCATCTCGAACTTTCAGAAAACCCGCAGGGGTGAGTATGGTTGAATGCCCTCAAGTCCGATTAACTCAATGAAGTATTTTTGATGAGTCCTTAAGATTGCTCTTCCACCTAACAAAGATAGCTTCCAGTTGATCCAGTCTCCACTCAGATTGGCCAGCATTTCCCTCCACTCTTTTTTCCCATGTGGGGAGACCCAATGTCACATCCTCTCGTTGTGGCTGCGGATCATGTTGCTGACGCTTACAACGTAGTCAATGGTGGCCTCTCGCTGGAAGAAATGTTTGGTAGCCCAGATCTGAAGCAGCAAGTTACAACCCTTAAAGAAATCATACCCTCGTGCATATGTGGACAAAGTAGCTTGAAGGTTGCCATGGAAAGTCGCTAGAACCACGGGTAATAAGTTGATGTTGATCCGACTCCTTCTCTGCGGGAAGACTAATAATCCCAACAGTGCCAATGAGAAGGTGATAGGCCTGAGACTCTCTCACGTTGCTAGGTCACATTGAAACTCTCCCGAATACCACTCATAGCTTTCACAGTGTCCAAACCAGTCGAATAGCTAGTCGAGGCTCACCTATCCGTCCTCGATATTTCTCAAACCCCGACTGCTGGCCAGGCTTAAAGCTTCCATGAACCGGTAACTGGGCATAGTAACTGGCAGTATCAGCTTCTTTTCGTTGAACGACAGCTTCGTGAAACTAGTCACTTCTTCCAATGTCAATACTAACTCACAGTCGGCAAACTTGAACACCGCCTTAGCCGGATCCCAAAATTCTATCAGCAGGCGAGTGAGCACCCTGTCTGTTCGGATGTTCAGAAAATCGTTCAGTGCCCCTGGGTGTGTCTGAATCTCATCTCCGTGTTCCCGATGAATGTTCTTCCACCACTGTTTCAACTTGTGTGGCGCTCCTATCACCATGTTAATCTCAGGGATGTTTTGGTTGATTTTCATTTTCTGAGGTGGGCAAAAGAAAAGTGTTTGGTAAGTGTTTGCTTCGAATCTTTAAGTGTCTATCAGGTTTATTTGTCTTTCCACAGAAGTCATGTCGTTGGGTGAATGACCCATTGACATTAGGGTCGCTTTCCTAATTGTGTGTCGATGCCAAGGACCGACTCACCTAAGGTTTATGCAGTATGACCTATTCTTGCTAGAGTACAATGTTTCCTACTTTTGAATTGGACTGAAGGCTGCAAGAAGGTATGTCCGTTGACCTGACAAAGCCATTCTCTGAAACTACAGAGTTTTGAAAAGAAGGTTCGGAGGGGTGTGAAAGACAACCCTCGTGTGCCATTGTTTGTGATAGTGTACGGCCAAGGCTTGATTGGAAGAACTGTGATGACAATGTATATTAAAGCAATAATAGATAAGAGTGTGGAAACAATAAGTATGATAATAAGCATAAAGAGCAAATAAAGCAGCTAAGCACGTAATTGCAATTTTATCTACAATTAAGGCAAGGTACAAATAAATATAAATGCCAAATTTAGTCTAAGTCTGCTAAGGTCAGAACCTAAGTGTGAAGTCCCCAACAGAGTCTTCATGTTGTTGCACCCTATTTTGCACTAGTCAAAACAAAATTCAACTTGTGGATCTTCTATTTTTTATGAAAGCGAGTCGCCACCTAATAATTAAAGGTATACTAGGGTACCTATTTAATTACTAAAGTCATATTTTTTATTAGTCTACAAACTGGTGAGATTACGGGTAAAGGTTCTTGTTCTTCTTAGGGGAAGGTGTTAGGCACCCCTTAAAATCTACCTGAGGTAGCTCCATAGGACTTAGACTAGATTTAAAATTAATTATTTATACTATGCCTTAACTAATGCTCTAAGGGTACGACTTGCCGAATATAATGATATAATACTTACGAAGGAAGGGTGTAGTTTAAAAGGGTATGAATTTATAGAGGAAAATAATATTAGTGCATATATGCCTGAAAAGAACTTTAAAAAGAGTATATAGGATGTTTGTATTCCAAGAACAAATATGTAAAAGGGAAAACTAAATTAAAACACTTTGTTCCTAAAGCATGGAGGTGTATATTATTCTAATGAGATGAAGGTGCTATGAAAGTAAGCCTAAGATATACCTTGGCTTTTAGACTTGAAGAAAACCGTTTGAAAATCTTTATTTTTGGGCGACAACACCTTATTTTTTAAATGATTTGATTTCCCTTTTGAATATCAAACTTGCGATTCAGTTTGGTCTTCCTTTTTTGGAAATAGGAGCCGTCGTCTCTTGAATAGCTTTGGGGCTTCAAAATCTATAAGAAAAAGTTAGCGAAAACATAGCAGTTTAATGATACAAACAACTTATGATTAGTGAATAGGAGATTAGTTACTAACTAATACCCTTTTTAATTTCTATGTTCTTTAGGGCTTGCCTAAGTTTTATATGACTTAAGATATAAAGTAAATCATTCAATCCAATATATTATTGTTGTATACCACTGAGATAAAACAACAACAAGAACTAAGAAAAATGTGACAAGGCAATAAGGCTAAGGCAATGAAGCAGTAAGTAATAAAGGAGTTTAAAGAGGAGGATTGGACTCTAGTATTGTGGCCTCAAAGAGGCAGGCCCAGCAGTAATAGGGACAGGCGACATCTGACTTTGAATTTCCAGAAAACACATCAATGCTAGACTTGGGGCTAAGCTCCTTAAGAACCTAACAGGCCCAAAAAGCTGTACATGTAAAAAAAAAAAGGTCATTAGATACATATCATGTATACTCAATCATGCATGAAACACATAAGTAAATGATTGGAGCAAAATATAACAAACTATCAATACTAAAATACTATGAGAACTTATACTAATGTGGTGGTTATATATAGTAAATAATTTACATTGAAAATCTTTCGTTGTTATTAAACACTAAACCCAAAGAGAATAATAAGTGCCAATGAATTAAGGGCTAAGGAGAGAGTTCCACTCAAGTTCGATGCACCCTTTGAATCCCCGACACTTCATAGTTCCCAGGGTCTCAAGGTCCAGGGCAATGCTTGTGTCGGGGAGAGCAGCCCAACCTAGAGTTAAACTCTGCTGCCAAATACCCCTAACCACTGCGGCTCATTTTTCCCCATAGGTTTAAATGCCAATGAGGCTCTTTCAATGTAAACCAACTACCATATACTCCCTACTACAAAAGTATACTTCTTTGTTGGCAGAATAACAAAAGGACATAGAAATAGTTTCACTTTTTATAACTATATTTCCAATACTAAGTGAATGAAACACACATTAAACAAGTCTGATGGTCAGGTTCCATACACACATAGAGGCAGGAGCACCATAATGTTACTGCTAAAGAACTAATCACTTGGGATCACATTTTAAGGATTGATAAAGAGCACACAGTTCAGATATGCAGTAACCCAGAAATAAATATGCCTCTGTCCTAGCAGACTGATCGAAGATTGGTTAGCTCAGGTCTTGCCACTAGCACATATATAGGTTAGAATACTACTTGGAACTCTTTAAAGCATCGACAAAGGTTCAGATAAATAGTCATAGTTAGCAACCTCTACAGGTGTTATTGAAGATACCAGAATATAATCAGAACTCTTAGCATGACTACAGGTTTACATATTCAAACATGGAATTCCTAAAGGTGCTTAACAGTATCATAGATTATCAATCTTACTTCATTTTGGAATTGATGGCAGAACCACATCATCATAAGAGTACTAACCTTATATTGATATAGGTAAACTATTATGTCCAAGCAATAGAAATAAGAAGTTTCTCTTAGGATTTACAAACCAGGTTCAACTCAGATAACAGGGAAAAAGAGGATTAAGTGCAAGTTCAAAACAATGTACAGGAATATGAAATCATGGAGACAAGCAGAGGTACACGTAGCATTTTCATTCAACTACACATAGATACTCAAAATAAGGTTAGGATCTTACAAAAAACAGGGAGAATTTCACTTATTATGGGATCAAGTCAACAATGTCATAAAGGGGGTTAAAGACAACAAAGATATTGTACCAAACAGGTTTAACTTAGCTGTATAGACTAAGATTAACTTCTAAACATGATGTAACTATCCTCAGCTTGTAAAACAGTTATCATTCAACTATAGCAAACATGGCTATAACCTATTTTATGAAAGATAAGTTGATCGTAATAGAAATATATGCAGAAGGGTTACTGATGTGCATAAAAGTTCACCTTAATGAGATTGTTTCATATAGAGAGTCCTAGAGATGCAACTAACAGTTAGACACAGACATAAGACTGTCATAGTAATGACATTGAAGCTGCTCTTAGAGTTAGCAAACACTTATATAAAGAAGGAGATCATTTAAACACTTAAACTTTACATGCTTCAGCTAAATAATGAGGGATTTAATTATGAGCTTTCAGGTTTTTTCTAGTTGGAATTATCCGACAACAATCTCGACTACAGAACAATAGAATGCAGACAATAGTGTGGTGGGGATACAGATCACAGCAGAAAGAAGATAATACTAATCTGAATATAAAATCACGATATGGGAGAATATTGTAACTTATGAGACTAGGATAATGTACATAAGTTCAGGAATACGAACGTCTCTTTATGTGTCGTTATTAAAGCATGTAGTTACAGGATTATGCCAAAATCAAGGAAAGGTGTAGCCTTAATATACCTTATCACAATCTTTCCAATAACCATGTTGAACTCATATCTCCGCACCTTCATCTACAACAACAATAATAATACTATCCTTTTGTTTAAGTTACGAAAGGTACAACAATCGCACAATGAACGACAAGCGTATTTTATATTAAAACGGGCAGCATCTCCCTTATAATCTTTACTTCCTCCCAATTCGAGACAACACCAAAAACACAAGAAAACAACAATAAAAACATATATATATATATATATATATATATATATCTTTGTTCAACCATATATCCATCACAAAATACCAAAAACAGCCCAACATATCCCGATCGCTTCATACACAAAACGACAACCATAGTAGTGTCAAACAATCCAAAAATGTTACGACGAACGACCAGCCCACCACCCTGCATTTGTGTGGTGTTTCGCCACACCCTTTCCCCTCCAAAACTCCATAAAATAGTAGCAAAATACATAATCCAACAACAACACGAAACAACCACAAAATAGCCCATTACAAGTTGAATAACTCGAACTCACGGCTTCCTATCAACGTATCGTACAATTATAGAATGAGTTTCTATACTTTTCCAGCAGAAAAAATGGATGAAAGAGAGCAGTTTACATACCTTATTTTGTGAATATCTCAACTCCTATCTTGGTCCTTCAACCCTTAGGCTTTCCTTCAACTAGAACTTGAAATGTAGAGAAAATCAATTAGAGTTTGTGTTGATTCTTTGGGAGAATTTTACAGGGGCTTATATCTGGTTTTTAAGCTCTATTGTGAGTGTGAAATATGAAGGAAATAATCCCCTAAAAGTGCTCTTTGTCCGACCCGAAATAGCACCTTTTTGGACATATTTAGTCCTCTCATTTGAGCAAGTAGGTGATACATCTACTTGTCACCTATGCAGTCTGCGCAGTCTCGCCAATATATCTCTCTACTCCAGTGTCGTATTCACAAAAGGTTTAACGAGTTATAACATAGACTCATATATCATCAATTTGATGGGCGGATCACCCCGTAACTCTAAGTATATTGGGAGAAAAGCTCAGTGACATTTGACCCAAATTTTAGTAAAACTTATGAACTTAACTTGTGATGACTTTCATTGACTTTTGTTCCACATTTCACTTGACTTCAAAACTTAACACATGAATATCATACGACTAAAATAAATCATAACATAACCCTCTTATCCAGTCAAGAACCCTAGTCTCACCCCAAAGATACGAGTTATAACATTCCAAACTTGTCGGCTTTCGACAAAACGTTATTTTCTTCAATACCTTTAACTTCTAAATCTTCCAACCCTCTTTGTACTTGTCTTTTATGATCTTCAATATTTGTAACCTCCAAGGTAACATTATTAACTTACTTTATATACTTTCAAAGATGATCTCATATTTTGTCTTACATCAGTTAGCTTACGAAAATATGGGGTGTAATAGATATTTCGGAGATGTAAATGATTATTGGGAAAAAGGATGACCCTTGGATCTCTTTTAATCCAATGGTAGAGATAAATCACTAATGGATATTGAAATAAAAGGAAAAAATTAGTTTAATAACGGTCCAAACGAAGTGTGTTTCTTGTGTGAGTGCTTGAGAGCGATGACGTGGCACTTTTTTTTGACTTAAACGAGATAAATTGGATTGCCAAGGTGGATGTGAGGGGTAATTTTCGGACTGGGTCAGGTGAGATTGGGCTTATGCTTTGAGCTGAAATTGATTTAAAAGATAGCCACTTAGTCTTTAATAGAGAATTGCAATTATAGCCTTTAACCTCTTTTGATCCCTTTTATAATTAAAATAAATAGACTTAATAATTTTCAATAAAATTCAGTAAGATTATAATTATTATGTACATTACTAACTATTTTAATTAATTGTTTATAAATACTTCATTTTTCGAATTATAGCAATAATTTTCAAATTATTAACATAGTAGTCTAATTAACTAGAAATTGGGGAGTAATTCATTAATAATAAAAGGCCTATATCATGCATCTAAAAGTTATTTTAATAATCTTATTGTAAATATATTTATAATTACTTAGTACCAGTACTAAGTGATTAATTTTAAAACTAATACTTAATTAATTTGCAGAAATATTTATTGATAGAAAATACTTTTAAAATATTTATTGTAAATTATTTAGTGAAAATAAATTAATTTTAAAAGGGAGGGTCAAAATTGCACGTCAACAATGGGTATAAGCATGCAAGGTGTTCTAGCTTACGTCAGTCTTTAAATTACTATATCTTTTCCTATTTCATGGTTTTCTTTATTATGTACCCTTACTTGATACATATTTTTCTTGCCACATGTATGCCTTCACTTGTTAACTGTATTTCTTTGTTACATGCTTTTATTTTCTTTTTGCTTTGATTCAATGTTGCTTTTACTTGTTACATGTCCTTTCTTGTTATTAGATAGATACTTTTACCTCCTACATGTCCTTATTTTCCTTATTGTCTTAACATGTTCCTTGTTTTACTCTATTGTTTATATTGTATTGTGTGACCTTAAATTGTTCTCGTGTTACAACTTATATAAGTCTTGTTGGTATACGTCATGAGGCTAGTTCTTGGATATTGTATTGTTTGACCTTCCTTGTTCATGCTTGTACTTCCTTGGTGAATTTATGCATTCTAGCTTTTTTTAATATTATGTTGTGAGACTTGCCGTGTTGATACTGGGCATTTTCAAATGAGCTGATATATTAGGATCCGGTTGCACGTTACAATAGTATTGTTACTGATATCGGGATTGGGTTATGCGCCGCAACATTATTATTAGTGCGCCACAACGGTATTGACACATGTTGGTATTGATATTGGGATCGTGTTGTGTGCCGCAACTAAAAGGATGTCTTGCAGTTATTCTTGGATGTTATGCTCCGCTACAGTGTTGTGTTATAAGGTTGTGATGTGATGATATTTTGGGGCCCTTTGTTATCTATTCTCTTATTTCGGTCACTATATTTTACTCGTTTCGCTATATTGCTATTGCTTATCTGCTAATTACTCGTACAGGTTTACAGTGAGTATCTTGACATAGCCTCATCACTACCTCATCGAGTACAGGCTCGATACTTACTAAGTACATGGGATGGGTTATACTCATACTACATTTCTGCACTTCTTTTGCAGATCCCAGTATTGGTCCCAGTGGCGTTCAGAGATGATTTGCTCATAACCTTTTCCAGAAGACTTAAGGTAGTGTTGCTTGGCATTTGCAGATCGTGGAGTCCCCTTCTTACCTCTACTCACTTTTATTGTACCAGATAGTATTGTACTTTTATTTGCAGACTTGTGTTTAGTACTTCTAGTGGCTCCTGTACTTGTGACACCCAATTCAGGGAATAATTTTTGCCAACATTGTTTGTAGCTTTATTATACATTTTATGAGATTTCACTCTTATTCCTTATTGTGATATTTTTAGTTGTTAAACTGCACCATCACAACCCCATGGTTGGGATTTTGGGTCGTGATAAGTTGGTATCACAACCCTAGGTTGCACAGCTCTCACGAGTCATGAGCAAGCTTGGTAGAGTCTTGAGGACGTACAGAGACATCTGTACTTATCTTCTAAAGGCTATAAGGATTTAGGAAACTTCACCTTCTTTTTTCTCTATCATGTGACTTTGTTCTATAATGAAGTTTGAATCTTTCTTCTCTTATTCTTTCACAGATGGTAAGGACATGTGCTTCGTCCACAACTTATCAGGAGCCGGAGCCCCAAATTGCAGCCACTACCAGGGGTAGAGGCTGGGGCAAGGGCAGAGGCTGAGGTAGAGGTAGAGCTTAGCCTAACATATAGTCGAGCCTTAGTTATCTCCAGAGGATGAGATGCCGGATCAGGTTGAGCCGGTAGGACTAGCTTAGGCCCTAGAGGGGTTTATTGCTACCGTAGTGCTTCAGATGCCTTAGTCTGTATGGTTGGCTTCATGGAGAGTATGGCTCAGGCAGATGTGTTTCCTGTGGCACCGACTGTTTCTCAGACCGGGTGAGGAGTTCAGACTCCCACTACGCATAACCCAAAGGCCGATGGCACGTGGTTATTAGACCCCCAGAGTTCTACCAGTTGGGGTGGTTCAGCTTGTTATTGCTATACAACCCACAGATAGGCCCCCAATGTCAAGTAATGAGCTAAAAAGAATGGAAAGGTTCACCAACTCGTTTCCTTAGCGTTGCACCTTCAGAAGATACCCAAGACTTCTTGGACCGTTGTCATCAGATTTTGTGCAACTTGAGACTAGTGGAGTCCAATGCTGTTGATTTCACTGTCTTTTACATGCATTGGTCAACCAAGAGGTGGTGGAATGTTTTTGAGCCGAGCAGGCTAATGGGATCACCTTCTCTCACATAGGCTCAGGTTTCGCAATTGTTCTTGGAGAAGTTCATCCCACTCACTCAGAGAGATGAGCTATATAGCCAGTTCGAGCACCTTCAGCAGGGTTGCAAGACTGCTAGTCAGTATGAGACTAGATTTGTTGATTTTTCTCGCCATGTAACTATCATGATCCCTACTGAGAGGGAGAACGTGCAGAGGTTCATAGAGGGCCTTACATATGGCATCACACTTTAGATGGCCAGGGAGGCCGAGAATGAGAATTCTTCTACTCGGGTAGTGGAGATCTCTAGGAGGATTGAGCGCATTAGAGGCCAGGCATGAGAGACGACCTCTTATAAGAGGCCTCGTTATTTTGGAGGATTCAATGGTGCCTCATCTAGAGGCACGGGTTCCTTCGGTAGAGCCTATTCTATCAGGTCGACATAGTCAGCACTATAGGTTACACAGGGTACATCAGGCAATCGTAGTGCTTATACACTACATTCCTAGAAGCTAGCATTCAGTACACCCCCAGCTCCCATTGGCGAACCACTGATTTAGAGTTACTATGGTGGTTATTCGGGTCCTCAGGGACAACATTAGATTCAGCAGCCACACCAGCTGAGACGCTATTTTGAGTGCAGAGATGCGAGTCATATCATGAGGTATTTCCCAGATTGCAGATCAGTATGCCATAGCAGGTACTCGTGCCATGAATATAGCACCGGTTGCTTCACCACCGGCTCAGCCAGCTAGAGGCAGGAGTCAAGTATCTAGAGGTGGAGTGTCACGACCCAAAATCCCAACCCGGTCGTGATGGCGCCTCTCATGAAGACAAGGTCGGCCAATCCAAACTAACTTCATTTTAACAATTAAATAATACGAAAATAATATAAGTATGGTTTAATAACAGTAAATTGCGGAAAAATATAGTAAACCATCCCGACTACAACCCTCAGATCGGGGTGTCACAAAGTCATGAGCCACTAAGGAAATCCTAGTAATTAAATAACTATTACAATATCTTTGGCACAATTGTTTGAAGAAAGTGGAAACAACAAAATAAAGAGATACGGGGCTGCGAACGCCAACAGCTACCTCGTAGTTTCTGAATCACCACCCTGACAATAGTAGTCAATACCTCAGGGCGGAACCGATAACGCTTGAATCTGCACACATGGTGCAGGGAGTAATGTGAGTACTTCCAACTCAGTGAGTAATAAATATAAATAATGACTGAAAGTAAGAAACACATAAGACTTAGAGCAATTCACGATGGAACAGTAAAAACATGTAACATCTCAAATAGATAACATGAAGTAAATGGAGACAACACCAACACAACCAAAAATGCAATGCAATGCAATGCAATGCAAATCATGACTATCGTGGCGGCGTGCCACCTGTTCCCTGGGTACCCGGCGCTTACTGTGGGGGGTTCAGTAGCGCAAAATCTCGTGACGGCGTGTCACCCGATCCATGCATATTACATCTCGTGGCGGCGTGCCACCCGATCCAATTTACATTCCGTGGCGGCGTGCCACCCGATCCAATAAAAATCATTTGAAAATATCATTTGAGTTTCAAAACTGAGTTTATGAAATGAATCAATTCAGTAACAAATGCCCCTGAAGGGTTCACATAACCGGCGAGATGCCCAAATATGATTTAGTAAACAATGATAACTACCCCTGAAGGGTTCACATAACCGGCGCGAAGCCCAAATATGATTTAGTACAAAATGACAACTACCCCTGAAAGGTTCACATAACCGGCGCGAAGCCCAAATATGGCAAGTAGCCCAAATCACAATGATATCTATTAGATTTCAGTCAAGTATGTAGTACAAATCATCAATCGGGATGGACCAAGTCCCAATCCCTAGAAGCAAACAACCCCATGCTCATAATCGAGCATGTACCTCACCTCAACATAACACTATGAGGTGAAAATCCGGGGTTTCGAACCCTCAGGACATCATTTACAAATATTACTCACCTCAAACCGGCTAAATTCATAGCCCGCGACGCCTTTGCCCTTTGAATTGGCCTCCACGTGCGTCGAATCTATACAAATTCAGAACAATTACGTCACAATATGTTGAGGGAATTTACTAAGAAATCCCGAAATTAGCAAAACCTGAGCCCCGGGCCCACGTCTTGAAATTCAGTACTTTTCACCCCAACGGGTTCCTTATCTTCTCACGAGTTCAACCATATAAAATTTGTCGAATTCCGACACCGGATCGACCTCTAACCCTCACACCTAAGCCTTAGGGTTTTCCACAATTTTTCCAACATAAATCACCAATTAATTGCTAAAAATAGTGATAAAACTGAGGTAATTCCTCCAAAATTGAGTTAGGAATACTTACCCCGATGTTTCTCTTGGAAACCCTCCAAGATTTTCTTCAAAACTTGTTTCAATCCAAGCTCTCTAGCTCCAAATGTGTTTAGAATGGTCAAACCCTCTTCTTTAAGAATTTACACGAGATAATCTCCTTTGGATATGGTTTTGAAGTTGATTTGTTGTGATTCTATGGTGTTTGGAGGTGTTCCTCTTCGTGGGTAACGAATATGGGTCTTGTAGGGCAAAATGAGCACTGAGTTCTACTTAAAAAGCATCAAAAATCGGGTTAAAACATCCCTGTCAGGTCAAAAATGCGATCTTCTATGTCAAAAATGCGGTTCGCATCTTTGGTCGCAAACCTCGCCCCAAGTTCTGTCTCAGTTTGCGATTTCTGTGTCAAAAATGCGGTTCACATAGCTGATTTGCGGTCAATCTACGGTCAAACTGCGATCGCCGATTTGACGTTTCTGCAGATTTTTTCCTTGACACAAAAATAGGCATAACTTTCTCATATGATGTCCGAATTGGACGATTCTTTTTGCTATGGCTCCGAAATTTTGATACGGATCTAATGATTCAATTAAAACTGGATTTGGAGTCAATTTTAATAATATTATACCACTTATTCTTGAAGAGACGACATCGACACATTCTCGAAATGCCAAAGTTAAACTCCATCAACCATCCAAAATCCATTCGAGGCCCTCAGGACTTCAACCAAACACGCCAACATGTCCCATACAATTATTCAAACTTATTCCAGCCTTCAGAACGTTCAAAACAACTTATCAACACTAATTCACATTCGATTCAAGCCTAAGGTTTTCAAAATCCTCTAAGTCGCTATTTTGATCTAAACCCAACCAAACCACGCCCGAATGACCTGAAATTTCGCACACAAGTCATAAATCACATATCAAATCTATAGCAACTTTCGGAATTCCATTCCGACCCTCGGATCAAAATCTCGCCTATCAACCGGAAATCGCCAAAATTCTAACTTCACCAATTCAAGCCTAATTCTACACGGAACCTCCAAAACTAATTCCGATCATACTCCTAAGTCATAAATCCTCTCCCGAAACTAACCGAATCATCGAAATTCACATCCGAGCCCTGGAGGAAGAGTATAGTGAGGCACAAAGAATCATTTGGCAAGAAAAGATGGTTTTATTGGGTTTTTTGAGGTGGGAATGGTCGAAGCTTATGCAAACGGTTTTGTCATTTCGTTTGGCAAAGGTTGGTTCACCAGAGTGTAAGGATTCCTCTGATTCTCTCAATTTTTCATAATTTGTTATCCAGGAATCAGGAAGAATTTTGACAAGCTCATCTCTTGAAATTTGTCTAGGTATTTGGGTGCACATGGTATTTCCTTTAGTGGCATCTATGTTTAGGAGAAGAGCGTTTTCTCCTCCGGGAAGACAGAGATCCATGGCATGATTTTGGACTCGCCATGCCATTTGGTGGTGAAGGGTAGCTTGTATGGAATCTTTGGCTTGAGGGGCTCCTTGGATTTGGACTTGGATTTTAAGAGCTTCGGTTAAGTAAGGATCATAGAGGGACATATTGAAGTTTGGAAAGATTGTTATGAAAACAGTCCCGGCATTCAAGGTGACTTCGGCAGTACCTAAGTTTTGCATGTTGGTACTCCAAATATCTGGTATCGAGAAGAGAAAGGCGAGCTACCACCGGCTGACCTTTTCTTCCATGATAGGTTAAGACAATTCTGATTGCACCAAAATGGATATGGGTAAACCCATGCTCTCTCCATTTCCTGGGGAAATCGTCTGGAATTTGAAGGGTGATAAATTGTTCTTCTCTGGTGGCGAGGATGGGATGCTGGTCAAGTTTTGACGCCGCAACGTATTCTTTAACTCCTTTTGGTCTATGTTGGACAAGGGAACGTATTTGGGTCCATGGTGCAAGGGATTTTTTGGCAAAGGCTGAGTAGGGATTTATAAGGGGGTAGTTCGGTGGAAGACACTTTTTGTTCGTCTGGTAATATATCGACTTCATAGAGGTAGTCATATTTTTTTGAAAGGGTTTTATACAGAGTAGGGGACATATTCATTTTAGCTAAGGAAGACGAAGATGGAAACGACTCTGACATATTTAGTAAACTGTTCCTCCCTCCGAAAGGATAGGCTGGCTCTGATACCACGGTATAAGGAACAGAGCAAGAGACTCCGTGGAAAGCAAGCCTAATCGTAGGAACGGCACCACAGTACAAGAAACAAAGCAAGAGACTCGAGGAAAGCAAGCTTAATCATAGGTACGAAAGTTTTCCTACAAAAAAGGGGGCTGGCTATTGCCAAGCTACACCCAACGGGCTGGCTATTGCCAAGCTACACAAGCAGTTAAGTTGATTATAGTCGCAATAGTTTTCCTACAAAAAGGGGCTGGCTTCAACCTTGCCAAGCTACACAACTCGGAAAACTTTTGTACTATAACCAACGTTAACTGTTCATAACTCAGAAAACTTTCGCACTACAATAAGCTAACTTTCAAAGAGTACACTTACTCTATTTTCATACATGGACCGTACTAAAACAAGCTAACTTTCAAAGAGTACACTTACTCTATTTTCATACATGGACCGGCCTTTCCATCAATTCGAAGGGAAGAACAAGAAGGAAATTTAGAAAGAACTCATATGGAATATATCACAATAGATTTACAAAGAGTGCACGAAAATTACAAGAAAATTCTAGGATGACTCTAAGGTTTTTCAAGATGATTTTCTGATTTTGTACAAG
>MCJB01048498.1:1861-57875 GCA_002018475.1 Nicotiana obtusifolia
TTTTCTATAAAGCATAATATCACGTTCATTTAATAAACGCACAGTTTGCTCAGAAGAATTTAAAGCAAGAGATTGTTCAGTTGTTTTTATCAGTACCCCTGAATCTTGATTTATTAATAAATAGACTATTCCTCAAGTCCCAATTAATAAGATTTATGATTATGGATTTTTTGATAAATTCTCTTCTAAACAGTTGATAAAAACAACTGAACAATCTCTTGCTTTAAATTCTTCTGAGCAAACTGTGCGTTTATTAAATGAACGTGATATTATGCTTTATAGAAAAAAGTATCGTTTTATGCATATTGGCATGGTGCAAATTGCTTTTAAGCCATTAACTCTTAAAGGGTTACCTGAATCATTTATGGCTGCATTAAGAGATGCGAGAAATCTGAATTTTAGAGCATCTCTGATGGGTTCAATTGAAATATACGGGACCATAAGCCACCGTAGATTCAATTGAACCCATCAGAGATGCTCTAAAATTCAGATTTCTCGCATCTCTTAATGCAGCCATAAATGATTCAGGTAACCCTTTAAGAATTAATGGCTTAAAAGCAATTTGCACCATGCCAATATGCATAAAACAATACTTTTTTCTATAAAGTATAATATCACGTTCATTTAATAAACGCGCAGTTTGCTCAGAAGAATTTAAAGCAAGAGATTGTTCAGTTGTTTTTATCAACTGTTTAGAAGAGAATTTATCAAAAAATCCATAATCATAAATCTTACTAATTGGGACTTGAGGAATAGTCCATTTATTTAATAAATCAAGATTCAGGGGTACATCTACCTCTTCAAGTCTAGTATTTTTAATACTAGATTCTCCGATATTCATGTTCGATAAGAATATCTATGTTGAATACTATAACTGTCAAATACCATAAAACAATTCCTAGGCTCCGATACCAAGTTGACAGGATCTGATCTGTGCCGGCGGTAGTCCGCTCGACAGTGATAAGACCTTATCAAGAGAGCATTCTTGTCCTCAAACAAGAATTAAAATTAAGGAAAATTATTATCTGAACTGTGTAAAAATTTAGTATCAAGATTAACAGCTGTATGGTAATGTTTTACCTAAGCATGGGGCCTGTCTATAAATTAAATACTACGGGATCTTGAGACTATGTGTACAGGATACCTTTTTAGGGGCTCCCCGGGATTACAACAGCCCTTAAAACAACCAATAACGGGCTTCTCAACCTGGCAACTGTACGTAGCCACTATGCAGATAACATAAAACAACATAAATAGCATCATCAGGTCTCAACCGAATAAGCACATAGCCTAAACATGATTTCTAACATGAATCACAGTTCAATTACTCTAATAAGAAGGGATTACACGGATAAAATAAGACTTGATAGAAACACAATAAAAAAATCAACAGGGATTATGATTACCACGGTGCACGCCCACATGCCAGTCACCTAGCATGTGCGTCACCCCAACACAACACAAATTATATTTTTCAACGGTAAATACCCTCAATTCCAAGTTTAGATATTTTACTCACCTCAAACAAGCCAAATCAAATACCGAGCAAGCCAAACAACACTCAAGAAATGTCATCCCGCGCGAATCGACCTCCAAACGGTTCGAAACAAGCCAAAATAAACTCAAAACATCAAATAATTCCAATGAAACAAACTCAATCAATAAAGGTCGAATCTTTAACCAAACCTCAAAGACAACCAAAAAGTCAAACACGGGCCCGCACCTCGAAACCCAACAAAACTCACAAATTCAGACAACCATTAAATTACAAGTGCAACCATACAAATTTCACTCAGATATGACTTCGAATCGATGTTCAAAACTCAAATTAATCACTTTAGGAAAGTTTAGACAAAACCCCTCAATTTCTCTTTTGAAACCCTCAATAAAATACCAAACCGAAGATGGAATTGTGGAATATAATAAAAATCAAATCAATAAATACATACCCCAATCCATGTGGTGAAAATCGCCTCCAATATCGCCCAAATTCGAGTTCTAAAACCTTGTGATAAAAAGTAACTAAATTTTGAAACAAGAAAATAAAATATAGCAATTGTCCCAGCTCGAATTAAGTCCTAGATGATCCCGAAGCTCATGTTTGACAAACCTAAGATGATCCTTGTGATACTACACCCAAGATACCCTCTTGAATCGCCAAATTTGGCCTTAAAATGAGGAGATATGATGTTTTGAAGTTTTAAAAGAAATCTGAAAATTTCAAGGATATAAATGATAGTTTTGTAATTACTTACACTAGAAAAAAAAACAAGCAATAAGAAAATCTTTGTTATAGCATCCAAAACTCATTCGGAACCTCCCAGCAAAAAAGCCATATATGCATTTCAATCATAAAACACATTACGAACCTGCTTGCGCACTCAAAACATCGAAAAGAGGTTGTCTTGACCCGATATTAATCATGGTCAAACTTTAAATCCTTAACTAATTTCTCAACTAATAATCCAAATCACACCCGAACCCCTCGGGACCCCATCCAATCATACTAAAAAGTATAAATATATCATCCAAACTTATCCAAAGCCTCAAAACACCCACGGGAACATCACACTTAAGAATCGAGGCTCAAACCGAAAAAATTTTTGTTAAGTTGTTAAATCTTCATTCTTTGAAAAGAGTGTCTGAATCACACTTAAGCACTTTAGATTACTTTCAAACTTTGAACACAAGTTCAATTCAACTATATGGAAATATCCAAAGTCTCGGAACACCAATTGGAGTCCAATAACATCAAAGTCAACTCTTGGTCAAACTTATGAATTATTAAGCTCTTCACATTGACATATTTCATCAAATAGGGCCGAAACCTTCTAGAATCACCATCCAGACCTAACGGAACCATCAAACCTCCGATCCGAGACCAAATACATAAAAGTCAAACATGGTCAACTCTTCCAACTTAAATCTTCCTAGCTGAGAATCATTCTTCCAAATCAATCCCGAATCACCTGAAAACTAAAACCGATGATTCACACTAGTCATAATACATCTTTGAAGCTACTCAAGACTTCAAACAGCTGAACGGAATGCAAATGCTCAAAATGACCGGTTGAGTCGTTACAGCTACGGTTCTTTCCTAAGGAAAATTTTTGTGTTGAACTGGGTGACTTCCCTAAGATGGATGGCGTGACAACTTTCTTAAGAGAATGAGTCTTGTTTAGTTATGTGGAGACTTTTGTATTGTTTGGTACTAATAAAATTAGTCTTTTGCATGTGGGCTATACATTGAGAATACCCCTCCGGAATTTTGTGTTGAAAATTGAAAAAGTAGGTGCACAGGAAGAATAATTTTTGTGATTCGTTGAAAAATTGTTTGGCTCATATTGTGACTCGTTGCCCGCTAGTTGGCATGATATTGCTATAATTTCTCTTATTAAGAAGTGAAATTGATTCGTCTTGATTAGTTCATATGCCATGTGTGTTAGCTTTTGTTAAAAAAATTCGTGTGCTTACTTTTATCATCTAGAACTTGCTCGGTTGCTCTTTCAATGCTAATCTTAGTCGTTTTTAATTGGAGGGATGACCTTAGGTATTCTTTGTTATCTTTGAAAAAAACCTTTTTAACCTTTCGAGTCTACCATTGCATAAATATTACTAGTTAAACCCATTTGAGTCTTTAATCTTTTCTTTGGCTAATACATTACAAACCTTTACCCTTTTTGTGAAATAATTCCCTCTTTTGAACCCGTCCCTCCTTGAATGTTACGAATGAGGCTAAAACCCTAAGTTGGGGTTGTTGGTAACAATTGGAAAATGATGAAGATATACATTGTGTGTAGAAGCAAATACCTCGAAGTTGTGTTAAATGAAGACACTCACACTCCAAAAGAAAAGAAAAAGGGAATATATATATATATATATATATATATATATATATATATATATATATATAAAAGAGAGTTTTGAGAAAATTAAAGAGAAAATTCAAGGTGGTTCAATGTTGGTAACTAGCAGTCAATAAGGGCTATGTGGTTTAAAAAGAAGGAAAGTGCAAAAAGAAAGACCAATGTGAGTAGTGTTCAAGGAGGGTGTAGTCACTTGTATCCCAAATTATTATCCTACCCTTACCTAAGCCGATATTACAAGCTTAAAAGTCATTATGAGATCTCCAACTGAATGTTCTTAAATTGGAGAATAATTAAAATAAGGATAATCGTATGGCATGATATTTATTAACACTTGAAATTCTTTATTGAGAGTGAGTGTCTTTGTGCATTTGTCCCTTGTGTTGTTATTGTAAATATGGTGATTGAGGACTTCCCTTCTTGTGAGAGAACATGGATTATGATAGATTGGTGACATTGATAAATTCCAAATTGAGTCAATCGGCATATGTAGTAAACTAATGCTTTTGAGTCACTTCTTGAGGCTTGGTTGTTCTCATTTAATTATTTTGAAACTCCATTTCATTCTTCAGATTGAGTTTTAAATGAGGGGGTTATTTGGTTGAAGTTCACATGCTTGAGCCTAATTATTAGTACCAACAAAAGCCATAAGTGTTGTGATTAATTGGAAAACGTGATTTGGGAATGATAGCAATACTAATTGAGCTTTAAATGGTAAGGCCTCATTGAGTTTTTGATTTAGATTTACTTGAGGACAAGCAAAGACTTTAAGTTTGGGGTGTTGATTTTACCACTTATTTTAGTCTTTTTTCTTTAGTTTTTGTATCCTTTAATTATAAGATGAGGTAACTTATTGTGTGCATTGCTAGGTTTTTCAAGTACAATGAGTCATGAAGAGAACTGAAATTAATTGAAGTGGAACTGCGAAAAAATAGTTGAAGAAGTGTAAAATTGCTTCCAGAGTTCTCGCATCTGCAGAATAGTTGCCGCATATGCGGGCTCACATCTGCAATAAGGTGTCCACATCTGCAGAGAAGAACCACTACACTGAAAATCGCATCTCCAACTATTGCAACACATCTGCGGTAGCGCTTCTACGCTAGAAGTCCGCATCTGTGGAATTGATTTTGCGTTCATTTGCCCGCTTTTGTGGAAATTCAATTTTCTACTCAACATCGCACATGCGAGCAGAATTCCGCATCTGAGGAGCCACACCTATGATGATTCTTCCGTAGGTGCGGTCAGTGAGCTTTAGACTTGGCATTTCATAGTTTTTTTATCCCAAACCCACAAATACATGACCTAGCAAATTTTTGGAAGATCTTTGGTCTTCTTGACCAGAGAATACAAGCTTGGAGCTAGGGTTTATTGCACACACACTTGGGGATTGAAGATTTGAAGTCTTTTGGATGAAAAATTCTTAACTTTTTACTCATTTCTTTAATTCCTTGCTTTGTATTGAATATTTAAGTGTGTAGTAGTTATTCCAATACTTGAATCTTGTTTATGGAAATTTTCATTGTGAAAGTATGGATTAAATCTTTTGTTATGCTTATGTATTGAATTATTTTTATTAATATTGAAGTAAGTTAATTATTTCTTTAATTATTCTTGTTCTTTAATGTTTTCAAAGGGAGTAGCTAATCCTAGGACTCGCTCGTTAACTTCAAATTAATCTTGAAAAAGGTAATCTGCGGAGAAGAACCATTACACTGAAAATCGCATCTGCGACTATTGCACCACATTTGCGGTAGCGCTTCTACGCTAGAAGTTCGCATTTGCGAAATTGCTTTTGCATTCATTTGCCCGCTTTTGCGGAAATTCGTCTTCCACTCAACATCGCATATGCTTAGTAGAATTCTGCATCTGAGGAGCACACCTATGATGATTCTTCCACAGGTGCGGTCAACGGGCTTCAGACCTGGGCACACTTGGCATTTCATTTTTTTTTTTATCCCAAAGCCTTACACAACCTAGCCAATTTTTGGAAGATCTTCTGTCTTCTTGACCAGAGAATACAAGCTTGGAGCTAAGGTTTATTGCACACACACTTGGGGATTGAAGATTTGAAGTCTTTTGGATGAAAAATTCTTAACCTTTTACTCATTTCTGTAATTCCTTGCTTTGTATTGAATATCTAAGTGTATAGTAGTTATTCCAATACTTGAAATTTGTTTATGGAAATTTTCATTGTGAAAGTTTGGATTAAATCTTCTGTTATGTTTATGTATTGAATGATTTTTATTAATACTGAAGTAAGTTAGTTATTTCTTTAATTATTCTAGTTCTTTAATATTTTCAAAGGGATTAGCTAATCCTAGGACTCGCCCATTAACTTCGAGTTAATCTTGGAAAAGGTAATTTGGGATTGGGAAAGACTAATTAACAAGAACTTGAGGCGTTAACCCTCATTTTATAGATTCTACCTCGGGATAGGATTGAACTACTTGTAGCCATATTCGGGTGCACTTAATCTCTTAATTATTTAAGAAATAATTCAATTAGGAAGTCTTATTAGTTTCCGGAAGAAGCTAATATAGTATTATTATCCGAGGCTAATTAACATAAACTCGCTCATATTTGTAAAATCGTAAAATACATTGGAACATTACTTGAGTGTAATTCCCCATGTATCCATGCTTGTGGCCATTGATAATTTTATTTCTTTATAGGTTAGTTTACATTTCTGCATTTAGATATAATATTTTCTCAAAACCTTTATTAATGTTTGGCTTAGCATAATAAGTGATAATTCTCTTACTTTCCTAATCCCCTAAATATTGTTCTCTGCGGGGTTCGACCCCGACTCATAATTTGGTAAATGATATTGAATGCGACCGTGTCCGTTTACTATTTTAGGAGTTGATTTGGACGTCACCAGCTCCCTCTCCAGCTTGAGAAGCAGCTTGGACCGCAGGAATCATCACGGGATGTGCCAATCCTCGAAGTAACTCATAATTTGGACCATGGTTTCCTGATGAACTAGAGTAGCAATAAAACCCTCAGGAACCTGAGCTGGACCGGATGGAACAACAAAATCTGGGACCTGATCCACCATTAGAACTATAGGTGGCTCCTCAGAAATGGTTCTAGCACAAGCATGAGTAGCTGCGGGTGCTCCACCTCTCACGGGTGTTATCGTACGTGATTTGGCCTAAGCTCTAACCCTTCCCTGACCCTTGCCTCTCCCAGCTTCGACCTGGGGTACTGCT
Source organism: Nicotiana obtusifolia (assembly GCA_002018475.1). NCBI lineage: Eukaryota > Viridiplantae > Streptophyta > Magnoliopsida > Solanales > Solanaceae > Nicotiana > Nicotiana obtusifolia. Next base: position 8,940 of record MCJB01048498.1, read on the forward strand.
TCTTGTTCAGCCGCTGCTGATGCACGTGTTCGCACCATCTATTAGAGAATATAAGAGCAAAAACTCAAACTTCAACACAACTAAACATCAGTTGTTTACTGACGGAGTTTCCTGGGTCACTATTCTGGGAGACTTTTCGTTAAAGTCCATCGGTACTTTTGAACTTTTTAATTTCTAATTTTTTTAAAGATAACCGACAGACAACTTTCAAGAAATGACAACACTTTGACCGGTCAAAATTTAATTGGTTGTACCGACGACTTCTATCGCAACTTTGAATATTTATATTTTTGACTTATTTTTTTAAGGTACTGATGGACTCTCTTGGTGTGCTGAAAACAATAAATGAAAAAGAAAATAAAATATACTGACAAACTCAATTGCTATTGTATTTATAATTATTTTGAATTTTGTTTTTAAATTACTGATTGTATCCATCGATGTATTAGGAAAAAATAGAAGAAAAATAAATTATGTCAACCGTGGAAATCCCTCACTAATACATATTATAGAATTATTTTGTAATTTGTTTTACTTTTTCGATGGAATTCTGTCGGTAATTTAAACAGATAATCTTATACATAGTTATTTTGTATTATTAATAAAATATACCGAGTGGTATCATGGGTAAGTCCCTCGATAAGAGCTTACATAATTATTTTAGTGATTGATTAGCATATTTATTGATAATTACACTAAGTGAAATTGTATTAGTGGTAATTACACTAATTAAAATTATATTAGTGGTAATTGGCTTATAAATTGATAATTACACAAAGTAAAAGTGAATATGCAGTATCCTTAACTAATGTTGGTGATTGATTTACATTGATAATTGCACACTAAGCAGAAGTATTATAGTATCCGTAAGAAATATTATTGGTTATTTATCTTATAAATAAGTAGAAATGTATTAGTGGCATCTTTGAGTAACATTAATAATTGATTATCATATACATTGATAATATACTAAGAAAAAGTGTATTAGTTGTAATTAGCTTATAGATTGTTAATTACACTAAGTATAAATGTATTAATAGTATATCTGTAACGACCCGACCGGTCGTTTTTCTTTCTAGATCCATGTTCCCCTATTTAAGACTTCCCATATGTGTTATTCATGTTTTATGACTTGTGGGGACGGTTGGCTTGGTTTTGGAAGGGTCTGAGTTGAATTCGAAACACTTAGTTCCATAATAGTGGCCTAAGGTGGCCAAGTTTGACACAAGTCAACACTTTAAGTAAACAACCTCGGAATCGAGATTTGAAAATTCTAATAACTTCGTATGATGATTTTGGACTTGGGCGTATGTTCGGATCGAGTTTAGGATGAACATGGAGCGTTTTGATGCTTATTGTTGGAAGTTTGCATCTTGAAGATTTTAGAGTCTTCTATGTTTGATTTGAAGTAGTCTTTAGGTGTTATTGATGTTCTTTTAGAAATCTAATCCTTGGAATAATTTTTTATAATGATTTTTGACTTGTGTGTAAAATTTGGTGTCATTCCGAGTTATCTAAGTATGATTCGTCGTGTTCGGAGTTAGTTGGAAGAAGTCTGAAGCTTAGAAGTTGATTAATTTGATTTTAAGGTGTGATTCTTGGTTTCGATATTATTTTATGAGTTCTGAGACTTGGGGCAGGTCTGGGTTATGTTTAGGACTTTTAATATGATTGGACGGGGTTCCGTTAGGGGGCGGGGNGGGCGGGGGGAGGGGGGCTCGGGTAAGTTTTGGATCACCCAAAGCATTTTTGAAGTTGGCAAGTTTTTTGCTGGTGCTGGTGTGCTTCGCGATCACGAAGGTAGTTCCACGATCGCGAAGGAGGATTCTAAAGGATCGGCTAAATTGTTCTACGCGAAAGAAAATATGGCACCACGAATGCGAGGGGGACCTGGCTCTCCTTTGCGAATGTGGAGGTTCAAGCGTGAACGCGAAGGCCAAAGGGGTGGATGGGCCTGGCAGGCATTAAGCCTTCGTGAACGTGGCTCAGGGACCGCGAACCCGAAGGGAAAATGTCAGGAGGGATCGCTAACTTGTCTTGGGGGTCACGAACGCGAAGAGTATTTTTGAGCAGCTAGAGTTTTGGACTTAGCGTTTGCTAGGGGACTTCCGCGATTGCGAAAAAGAAAGTCCTGGGCAGAATGCATTTTTAATAAGGAACTTAGGCTCATTTTTCCCATTTTTCTTTCAACTTGGGCGATTTTGGAGTTCTTTGGAGGGGAATTTTCATCAAGCACTATAAGGTAAGTGATTCCTGCCAATTATGGGTTAAATACATGGATTACGGGTAGATTTTTATGGAGAAATTATGGAATTTTAGGATTTTTATGGAAAATTCTAGGATTTAGTAAAAATGGGATTTGACCGCGAAATTAAAAAAGAAATTGGTTATAAGTTATATATTGAATTCCTAGGGTCACGGGTAATGTTGATCTTCAAACAAATTCAGAATCTGGGCATGTGAGCCCGGGGTCGACTTTTATGGACTTTCTGAGTTGGGTTGGAGAATTACTCTAATAGTTAAATTATAAACTTTTTGAGCTTATGTTGATTGATTTATGCGTTATTTGATTTGCTTCGGGTTGCTCAGCGTGGTTTTGAGGCGACTAGTGAGGTTTGAGAGCTGAGTAGAGGGCTTGGAAACGAGGTAAGTCTCTTTCCTAATCCTGTGAGAGGGAAATTATCCCCACAGGTATTCTAATTGTTGTGTGCTTCTTGTTATAGCATCTATGTATTTACGAGGTGACGAGAGTCCATGCATAGCTAAAAATCATATTTATGTCCGGGTGGATTAGAACTTTACCATGCCTTATTTGTACTACCTGAACTAAACTTGTTAGTTTAATTACCTAATTCATAATTGAGATTGGATTAGAATTTATGTTAGACCGAGCCTCTTTACCTTGAGTTCTGGAAGGATACTTGATTGTCGGTAAAAATTATGTTTTCTTTATGTTCCTATCCTTGTGTTGTATTTATGTGAACTGTAGTTCTGAAAGTTCCTCTATTCCTGTGGGTCGGGTCGTACGCCTTGGCAGTTATATGAAATAGCATTATGGATAGGGTCGTATGACCTCGGCAGTATAGTTGGGATTCATCTAAGGATCAGTCCGTACGACCTTGGTAGTGTACATTATTATTATGGATCGGGTCATACGACCTCAGCAAAATTCGTTCGTAATATTTCTAAGAGTCAAAATATTCATGAGATTTGCTTCTTGACTTGAGACTTGACATTTGCTTGATGTTCCTTATCTGTTTGAGATGCCACATGATATTTTAGGATTTCATATTATTATTATGTTGAAAGATCATGTTAGTTACAGTTAGTTATTTCGCCGCTACTTATTATGCTGCATGCCAATCTATGCTTCATGTACTTTAATTATTGGACCACTAGTAAGTGTCGGTGTCGACCCCTTGTCACTACTTCTTCGAGGTTAGACTAGATACTTACTGAGTAGTGTTGATTTACGTACCCATACTACACTTCTGCACTTTTTGTGCAGGAACTGAGGTAGGTACTTCAGGCAGTCATACGGGCGTGCATATGCACAATCTGAAGACTTAGTGGTGAGCTGCTTTCCATGCTCCGATATGCAGCACCTGAAGTCTCTTTCTTGTTATATTCATGATTTCTGTCTATTTTGTTTCAGATAGTAGCTATGGTGGTTTGTATATTCTTCTAGATTGCTCGTGCACTTGTGACATCAGGTTTTTGAAATTTCTAGTAGATGATTATGGTTGTACCTCATATTATCATAATTTTGCTTTATGTTTCATTAATATTTTATGTCTTAGTAAGAACATAAGTATGTACCATGGTTTCCATTCTTAATTTTAATTTACCTAATGAAACCTATGATTTCAAAAGTATAAGAATGGATAATTAAGTTGAATTTTCACCGTTGTCTTGCCTAATCGTGGCGTTGGGCGCCATCACGACCTATGGTGGGAATTAGGTCTTGACAGCTTGGTATCAGAGGACTAGGTTCACATAGGTCTCACGAGTCATGAGCAGACCTAGTAGAGTCTTGCGGATTGGTACAGAGACGTCAGTACTTATCTTCGAGAGGGTAAGGGTGTTAGGAAATTGCTCTTTCTTCATCTCCTTTCATGTAGTCAATATTGTGCTAAGTATATTTCTCTTATTCTCTCATAGATGGTGAAAACATGCGTGATGACATTACCCGGTGTTAGAGAGGCTGCTCCCCTAACCGTCAAAGGTAGAGGAAGAGACCGAGGGAGGGCTACAACTCCTGCTAGAGGACGAGGGCATCCTAGAGTTGCTTCTGTAGTATACCTAGTGGATCTAGTGGAGGATCCTCTCATTGAGGAGAAGGATGAGGAACCTACAACTGAGCCGACCCCAACAGATATTATAACTACATCGGCCTTTCAGGAGGTCATGGGCCGTATGCTACAGTTCATGAATTCTATGACTCGGACTGGACTATTCCAAGCAGATCCGTCTATATCTCGGGTGGGAGGGGGAGCACATACCCCTATCGCTCATGCTCTCGGGCATGTTACTATCGTTTATCAGACCCCAGGTGTACTGCCTGCGCGTGGGGTTCAACCAGTTACAGTGGTTAGAGTAGACACTAGATCAGTCGTGACCATTAGGAGCAAAAGTGGTTGAAGAGATGGACTAGGATTTATCCTCCCGTCTTTCATGGTGAGCAGTTAGAAGACCCATAAGATTTCATTGGCCGTTGCAGGTGGACTTCATCACATTTTAGCTAGAGGGGAAGGCCCGTAGATGGTTGCAGTCTAATGTCCAGAGCAGACCATCAGGTTCATCTTCCTTGACTTAGGAGCAGTTCACACACCTCTTCTTGGAGAGATATATTCCACTCTCATAGAGGGAAGAGTTACGAGGTCAGTTGAGTGGCTTCAACTAGGTCAGATGTTCGTGACTAACTATGAGGCAAGATTCTTTGAGTTGTCTCGTCATGCAGCTATCATACTCCCCACAGATGCGGAGAGAGTGTGGAGGTTTATTGCGGGCTTGCACTATGGGATTCAGGTTTCTATGGCCCGAGAGAAAGATATGGGGACTTCTGACAATAAGGTTGTGGAGATAGCTCGGAGGATCAAGCGCATCCGCAACTAGGGCTGAGAGTTCACATCGAGTGATAAGAGGCATCGGCATTCTAGTGGATTCAACGGTGCCCTGTCTAGGGGTAGAGGTCAGTTCATGAGGGGCCAGCCTAGTAGGCTTTTATATTCAGCACCACCGCCTGCTCAAGGTTTTAAGCTTGCTTTCCTCGAGTCTCTTGCTTTGTTCCTTATACTGTGGTTTCGTACCTATGATTAAGCTTTCTTTCACGGAGTCCCTTGCTTTCTTCTATACAGGTGGTATCAGAGCCAGTCCATCCTTTCGGAGGGAGGAACAGTTTACCAAATATGTCTGAGTCATTTCCATCATCCTCTTCCTTAGCAAAAATGAATATGTCTCCTACTCTATATAAAACCCTGTCCAAAAAATATGATTACCTCTATGAAGTAGATATCCTACCCGATGAACAAAAAGTATCTTCCACTGAACTACCTCTTATAAACCCTTACTCAGCTTTCGCCAAAAAATCATTTGCACCCTGGACCCAAATTCGTTCCCTTGTCCAACACAGACCAAAAGGAGTCAAGGAATATGTTGCTACCTCAAAACTTGACCAGCATCCTATTCTTGCAACTCAAGAGGAACAATTTATCACATTTCAAATCCCAGATGATTTTCCCAGGCAATGGAGAGATCATGGGTTTACCCATATCCATTTTGGTGCTATCCGAATCGCTTTAAAATATCACGGAAGAAAAGGTCAACCTGTTATAGCTCGACTTTCTCTTCTAGATACAAGATACTTGGAGTACCAACATGCAAATTTGGGTACTGCAGAAGTTACCTTGAATGCTGGGACAGTCTTCATCACAATCTTTCCAAATTTCAACATGTCCCTTTATGATCCATACCTAACTGAAGCACTAAAAATCCAAGTCCAAATCCAAGGAGCCCCTCAAGCCAAAGATTCCATCCAAGCCACTCTTCATCACCAAATGGCATGGCGAGTCCAAAATCATGCCATGGATCTTTGCCTTCCCGGAGGAGAATATGCTTTACTCTTAAATATTGATGCTACCAAAGGAAACACCATGTGCACCCAAATACCCAGACAAATTTCAAGAGATGAACTTGTCAAAATTCTTCCTGATTCCTGGATCACAAATTATGAAAAGTTAAGAGAATCAGAGGAATCCCTACAATCTAGTGAACCAACTTTTACCAAAAGAAATGACAAAACCGTTTGCATAAGCTTCGACCATTCCCACCTTAAAAAACCCAATAAAACCATTTTTTCTTGCCAAATGATCCAACCTAAAGATACAACAGATACATACCCTGAACCTGGCGGAGAACTCTTTTGGAATATACAAAGCATCATGGAAGAACATGACTGGTGTCAAAGTTTTGACAAAAATGGAAAAAATACTTGGTGGTTCAAATGCCCCTTTACGAGACACTGCCCTTAGGATCTTGATTGCTACTGTCAAGACTGTTTGGACGATCCAAATGGAGAATATGATGAATACCACCAGCGACATGGAGAAAGGTTCGACCTCAACAAAACCAAACCAAAATCCAAGAAAAAGGGGAAAAGCACTAAAAAGCAATTTCGAGCCAGATATGAAAATAAAGACCCTTCAATTGGCTCACTAAGCCGTCCAGGTAAATATGAATTTCTTGTTAGTTACAAACCCCAGGAATGGCCAAAATTACCATAAAAATTCACTCCAAGTTGGGAGGATAGTGAAACTACACCCAAACCCAAATCACCACCAGTCCATACCTCACAACTCAAAAAGCCACTTGAACCTAGAACTTCACCAATTCCGAAAATCACAAATACCCCACAACAACAGATATTCATGCTAAGTCCTTCAAGCTCCAGTCATACCCAAGACTTTCCTTCACTACAACCTTTTGAAAAGGAGGGTATAAGCCATGCTCCAAAAATTTCCAAGAAAAACGTAGCGCTACCTACTGGAGAAAAACCCCCAACAAGTGACATCGAGGCAACAATAAACTGGCAATCCGAAAACTCCATCTGCCAAAACAAGGTACTGACCAACATTGGCAACACCATAAAGAACGTGGCCCATACACAAAACAAAATGATGAGCAAAGTGGAATCAATTGAGAAAAAAATTGAGCAAATATCGTCTAGCCATGAAGGACTAATCAAAACATTGGAACTAAGGTTGGCAAATTTGCAATACAAGATTTGTCCGCCAGGAACTTCACTTTTCCAATTCTTCCAACAACAACAAAAGGAGACGATTTCCATCAAAGAACAGATTCAACTCTTGAGAAATGACCACTATAAGCCACAAACAACCCCGGTTGTCCCTTCAAAACCTACTTTCTTCCCAATGTCTCCACAACCATATTCCCCACCTAAATTAGACAACACCTTTTCTACTTTTCTATCTGCCTCACAAAATCCATTCTCTTTCACCCAACCCGTAAAAGAAGAACAGGAGTTTGATATTGCAAAATTGGTTTGGGAAAGAAAAGATGCAATTACAGCACAGAAACAAACGAAGAAACGGCGAGACCAAGGAGAAAGCTCAAAAGGGTCCAACCCCGAAAATCTGATGATTTCTGACCAGAAGGCCCCAGACCTCTGTGTCTCCCAGCCAAGTTGCATATCAGAAGAAGATACTCCATGGTCAGAATCTCTGAATTCATCAGAAGATGAATCAATGGAAGATAGCTCTCAATCAAGCAATGAATCTACAACAAACTCTTCCGAAGATGACAATCCTCCAATATTTGTAAACCAGCCAAGAGAGCCAGAAGTATCTGAAGTAGATGACGAACAAGAAGGCATGACAGATGAGCCAATCCCAGAAAGGAGAAACGAGCCCATGGCATCTAAGCCAGTTGGAACCGGTTTCCATACTTTCACCTTGGACGACGTCAAGGTTTCAAAATGGCCTCAAAGGATCCAAGACTTCTATACTTGGATGGTGACCAAAAATTTAGCAGAACGAGAAAAGTATGTCATCTTGTCAGAACTCACTTCACGATTCTCAGGAATCCTCAGATATTGGTGGAACTCACTTGGATTTCAAGACAAAAATACTTTTCTTACTTCCCAAGATTTTGCCTTCAACATCCGGGTCCTACATGAAGTTTTCTGCGGAGATACTGGCCAAAGACAGGAGAAAATGCAAAGACAACTCTTCGAGATGAAGTGTGTCATTCGACAGAAATGATATTGACAGACATTTTCAAAAAATGGCCAAGATATACTTTGAAATCGGCGGAGACATCAATCTGAAGCAAGCCTGCCTGATGTAACCAATTTGTGGGATGGTTATGGGCTGGTACTTTTCTTCAATGATGGTCATGGTTCGGCTTGCCAGTAACTTTGGAAGGCATTCTAGAGAGCACCTACTGTCCACCAACTATTCAGGGTTCCTCCTATGGGTATTCAGGTCATCAGGATTAGACCCAGAGTCAGCAGTTTTTTGCACTGAGAGGCTACTTCGAGTGCGAGGAGCTTGGCCATGCGAGGAGGATTTGCCCCAGGCTTCGGGGCAAGGCAATATAGTAGGGCCATCAGCCCTATTATCGCACCAGCTACCGCCCTGCCCCTTCGCCTGGCGAGAGGCGGAGGGCAGGTGGTTAGGGGTCGCCCTAGAGGTGGAAGCCAGTCAAGTGGCGCCCTAGCTAGATTCTATGCCTTTCCGGCCAGACCAGATGTAGTAGCCTCCGATGTCGTGATCACAAGTATTATTTCAGTCTACCGTAGGGATGCTTCAATACTATTTGATCCAGGTTCTACCTATTCCTATGTCTCTTCTCTATTTTCTCCTAATCTGGATGTACCTTGTGAGTCCATGGGTGTTCTTATATATGTGTCCACACCAGTGGATGATTACGTCATTGTGGATTGGGTTTACCGATCCTGTGTAGTAACTTTCTACGGATATGAGACTATAGCGGATCTTTTATTACTCGATATAACTTACTTAGAGGATATCCTAGGCATGGACTAGTTGTATTCGTACCATGTCGTTCTTGATTTCCATGCCAAGATTGTTACCTTGGCGATGTTGGAGTTGCTTAGGTTGGAGTGGAGGGGCTCATCTATTAGTACATCTAGTCGGGTTATCTCCTTCTTGAAGGCTAGACATATGGTCGAGAAGGGTTGTTTGAACTATCTGGCCTTTGTTCTAGATATTGCTATGGAGACTCCCATGATCGATTCACTGCCCGTGGTGTGGGAGTTCTCCGATGTATTTCTTGCCAATCTACCAAGCATGCCACCAAATCGTGATATCGATTTCGGTAGTGATTTGGCATCAGGCACCCTGCCTATCTCTATTCCACCCCATCGTATGGCTCTAGTGGAGTTGAGAGAGTTAAAGGAGCAGCTTCGGGAGTTGCTTGAAAAGAGATTCATTAGGCTGAGTGTGCCGCCTTTGGGTGCACTGGTATTATTTGTGAAGAAGAAGGATGGGAGTATGCAGATGTGCATTGACTACTGCCAGCTGAATAAAGTCACCATCAAGAATAAGTATTAGTTGTCGCTTAGAGATGATTTGTTTTATCCACTCAAGGTTCTAGAGTGTTCTCAAAGATCAACTTGAGATCTGGTATCATTAGCTAAGGATTCGTGCTTTAGATATTCCGAAGACGACTTTCCGAACTAGATATGGGCACTATGAGTTTCTAGTGATGTCCTTCAGCTTGACTAATGCTCCAGTAGCATTTATGGATCAGATGAATCGGTGTTCAGGACATATCTTGACTCATTTGTCATTGCCTTCATTAATGACATATTGATCTACTAGCGTAGCATGGAGGATTACGAGCAGCATTTGAGGATAGTGCTTCAGACTCTGAGGAACCAAAAGCTTTATGCTAAGTTCTCCAAGTGCGAGTTATAATTAGACTTTGTGGCTTTCTTGGGGCATGTTGTATCAGGTGAGGGTATTAAGGTGGATCCTAGGAAGATCGAGGTGGTTCAGAGTTGGCCTCGTCCTACCACTTGGGGTTAGCAGGTTATTATCGTTGGTTTGTGGAGGGCTTCTCATCTATTGCAAATCCTTTTGACTAGATTAACCCATAAGGGTGCTCAATTCAGACTATTTGATGATTGTGAAGCGAGCTTTCAGAAGCTCAAGACCGCATTGACTATAGCACCGGTATTCGTTTTGCCCTCCGGTTCAGCGATGTATATTGCGTATTGCGACACTTCACGCGTCCGTTTCGGCTGTGTATTGATGCATGAGGGTTGAGTTGTTGCATATGTTTCATATTAATTGAAGCCCCACGAGAATAACTACCATGTGTACGATTTGGAGTAGGCTGCAATAGTTTATACTTTTAAGATCTGGAGGCATTCTCTTTATGGAGTGTCGTGCAAAGTTTACACTAATTACTGTAGTTTGCAGCATATGTTTAAGCATAGGGATCTTAACCTCTGGCAGAAAGGTTAATACAATCGCGAAGGCTTTGAGCAGAAAGGTTGAGCGTATGGGTATTTTGGCGTTCATTTCAACAGAGGAGACGCCATTGTCTTTTGACATTCAGTCCTTGGCTAACCGACTCGTGAGATTGGATGTTTCATAGCCCAGTCAAGTTCTTACATGTGTTGTGTCTCAGTTTATTTATTTGAGCGGATCAAGGCTCGTTAGTATGATGATTCGCACTTGCTGGTTCTCAGAGAGAAGGTGCTACAGGGTGATGCCACGGAGGTTACTATCAGAGATGATGGTGTTCTACGACTCCAGGGTCGCCTGTGTGCTCCTAATGTTGATGGCCTATGGGAGACGATTCTAGAAGAGGCAACAGAGTTCGCGTTATTCCATGCATCCAGGTGCCACGAAGATGTATCGTGACCTGAGGCAGCATTCCTGGTGGTGTCGGATGACAAAGGACATTTTTGAGTATCTGGCGAGATGTATGAGCTGCCAACAGGTTAAGTACGAGAACCAGAGGTTAGGGGGCTTACTCCAGCAGATGGCTATACCAGAGTGGAAGTGGGAATGCATCACTATGGATTTCGTGGTTGGTTTGTCGCGGATGTTGAGGAAATTTGATGTCGTATGGTTTATTATCGACAGACGAGCCAAGTCCGCACAAATTATTTCGATGATGACTAAATACATATTAGAGAGGTTGGCCTAGATTTATATTCAGGAGATCGTCTGATTGCATGACGTGCCTATTTCCATTAGTTCAGATAGAGGCACTCAGCTCACTTCTCATTTCTTGTGAAATGTACAAAGTGAGTTGGGTACCCAGGTAGAGCTCAACACGGCCTTTCATCTGCAGACCGACGAGCAACTGGAGCGGACAGTTTAGATTCTGGAGGATATGCTCAGAGCATGAGTGATTGACTTCGGAGGGTAGTGGAATCGATTCTTACCGTTGGCCGAGTTTGCTTATAACAACAGCTATCGGTCCAGCATTAAGATGGCTCCATTTGAGGCCTTGTATAGTCGACGATGTTGTTCACCCATCAGATGGTTTGAGCTCGGCAAGGCCAACTTATATGGCAATAATTTGGTAAGGGATGCCTTGGATAAGGTAAAGTTGATTCAAGAGCGACATCGCACGGCTCAGACAAGGCAGAAGAGTTAGGTGGATCAAAAAGCATGTGATTGTCATTTATAGCGGGCGAGAAGGTTCTTTTGAAGGTCTCGTCGAGGGTATCATAAGGTTCGGAAAGAGGGTCAAGTTGAGTTGTGGTTCATCGCTCCATTCGAGGTGTTGGAGCGAGTTGGAGAGGTTTCATACATGCTTGCTTTGCCTCCTAGTCAATCAGGAGTTCATCCAGTATTCCACGTGTCTATGCTCTTGAGGTACCTTGCCGATAGGTCCCATGTGTTGGATTACAGCACACTACAGCTACATGAGAGCTTGGGTTATAAGGAAGAGCCAGTTGCTATTGTTGACAGGCAGGTCCGCAAGTTGAGGTCTCAGATGATTTCAACAGTAAAGGTCCAATGGAGGGGTCAACCAATCGAGGAGGCAACTTGGGAGATCGAGGAGGACATACAAAGCAGATATCCACATTTATTTGGCACTTTAGGTATGGTTTTAAACTCATTTGAGAATGAACGTTTGTTTAAGAGGTGGAGAATGTAATGATCCAACCGGTCATTTTGCTTTCTAGATCACCATTCTCCTACTTAAGACTTCATGTATGTGCTATTCCTGTTTAATGACTTGCGGGGACGGTTGGTTTGATTTTGGAAGGGTCCGGGTTGAATTCGGAACACTTAGTTCCATAATAGTAGCCGAAGGTATCCAAGTTTTACTCGAGTCAACACTATAAGTAAACGACCCGGAAATGGGGATTTGAAGGTTCCAATAGATTCTTATGATTATTTTTGACTTGGATGTATGCTCGGATTGAGTTTCTGGTGAACTGGGAGCGTTTCGGCACTTATTGTTGGAATTGGCATCTTGAAGATTTTAGAGTCTTCTATGTTTGATTTGAAGTAGACTTAGGTGTTATTGTTGTCTAACGAGGATTTTGGAGGAGCAGCTGATTTTTTCTTCGAGAACGTAAAGAAGGCTCTGCGAACGCAAGGGAGGACCTGGCTCTCCTTCGTGAACGCAGAGGTCTAAATGCGAACTCAAAGGAAGAAGGGGGCGGATGGGAATAGCAGGCATTAAGCCTTCACGAACGCAGCCCAGGGACTGCAAATGCATCGGGCAAGGGTCAGGAGGCATCGCAAACGCGTCCTGGGGGTCGCGAATGCAAAGAGAATTTTTGGGCAGCTAGAGTTTTGGCCTCCGCGATCGCGAGGGGACTTCCGCGATCGCGAAGAAGAAAGGCCTAGCCATAATGCTTTTTTAATAAGGGACTTAGGCTCATTTTTTCCAATTTTCATTTGGCTTGGGCAATTTTGGAGCTCTTTGTAGGGAGATTTTAATCAAGCTCTATAAGGTAAGTGATTCCTACAAATTATGAGTTAAATACATGGATTAAAGGTAGATTTTGCATAGAAATTATGGAATTTTTGGAATTTTATTTAAAAACATAGGGTTTAGTAAAAATGTGATTTGACCACGAAATTGATTATGAAATTGGGTATAAGTTATATATCGAGTTCGTAAGTTCATGGGTAATAATGATATTCAAAAAAATTCGAAAACCGGGCACGTGGGCCCGGTGTCAACTTTTATGGACTTTCTGAGTTGGGTTGGGAAATTACTCTTATAGTTTAATTATGAACTTTTGAGCATATATTGATGGATATATGTGTCATTTGATTAGTTTTGGGTTGCTCGGCATTGTTTGAGGTGACTAGTGAGGTTTGAGAGCCGAGTAGAGGGCTTGGAAGCAAGGCAAGTCTCTTGCCTAATCATATAAGAGGGGAATTATCCCCGTAGTTATTCTAATTATTGAGTGATTCTTGTTATGAAGGCTACGTATGTACGAGGTGACGTGAGTCCGTGCGTAGCTATAAATCATTTTTACGTCTGTTTAGACTTAGAACTTTACCATTCCTATTTGTACTTCTTGAACTAAACTTATTAGTTTAATCACCTAAATTCATAATTGAGATTGGATTAGAATTTATGTTAGACCGAGCCTCTTTACCTTGAGTTCTGGCGGGATACTTGATTATCGGTAAAAATCATGCTTTCCTTATGTTCCTATCCTTGTGTTGTATTTATATGACCTATAGTTCGGAAAGTCTATTCCTGTGGATCGGGCCATATGCCTCAGTAGTGCTATGAAATAGCATTATAGATCGGGTCGTATGACCTCGGCAGTATATTTGAGATGCATCTATGGATCGGGTCGTATGACCTCGATAGTGTACACTATTATTATGGATCAAGTTGTATGACCTCGGCAGAATTCGTGCATAATATCACTAGGATCCAAAATATTCATGTGATTTCCTTCTTGACTTGAGACTTGACATTTACATGATGTTCCTTATCTGTTTGAGATGGCACATGGTGCTTGAGGATTTCATATTATTATTATATTGATGGATCATGTTAGTTGCAGTTACATATCTCATTGTTGCTTATTATGCTTCATGTCTGTCCATATTTCATGTACTTTAATTATTGGACCACTAATAAGTGTCGATGTTGACCCCTCATCACTACTTTTTCGAGGTTAGACTAGATACTTACTAAGGACACGTTGATTTACATACTCATACTACACTTCTGCACTATTTGTGTAGGTACTGAGGCAGGTACTTCATGCGGTCATACGGGCACGCATACACACTATCCGGATACTTAGTGGTGAGCTGCTCTCTATGTTCATCATTTTTGTCTATTTTGTTTCAGAAAATAGTTATAGTAGTTTTTATATTCTACTAGATTTCCCGTGCACTTGTGATACCAGGTTTGGGGAATTTCTAGTAGATGATTATGATTGTACCTAATATTATCATCATTTCGCTTTATGTTTCATTAATAATTTATGTCTTAGTAAGAAGGGCAAGTATGTATCCATGATTTCTACACTAAATTTCATTTACTTAATGATACCCACAATATCAGAAGTATAAGAATAGATAATTAAGTTGATGGTTCACCATTGGCTTGCCTAACGATAGCGTTGAGCGCCACCACAGCCTATGATGGAAATTGTTCGTAAGTAATGTTTAGTAATTTTTAGCCTATATATATTGATAATAGCAATATGTATTAGTGAATTAGTGGCATCCTTAATTAAGTAATGTTAGTGATCGATTATCCTATACATTGACAATTACACACTAAATAGAAGTTTGCTAACAGTCTTTGTGAGAAATATTAGTGATTATTCATCTTTAAACTGATAATTAAAATAAGTAGAAATATATTAGTGGTATCGTTAAGTAATATTATGTCACGACCCAAAATCTAACCAGTTGTGATGTCTCCAAACACACTTGCTAGGCAAGCCGGACATAACAATAAAGAACCAAATTAGCGGAGTTTACAGAACTAACATAAGTCTGAAACCTCAATATAACACAACAATGCCAAAAGATGATAAATCCTCCACAACTAGTAAATACAGAGTCATGAGCTCTAGTATGAAAATACAAGTCTGAAATGGCCAAATACAATACTATATGAATAAAGACAATAGTACATAAGAAAAGAGGCGCCAAGACTGCGGTCAAGAATGCAGTTCTACCTCGTCTCTCAGTAATCAACTCTGCTACCAGCCTCAGCTACTGATGACTAGGTCCGACACCTAGATCGGCACAATTAAGTGCAGAGTGTAGCAAGAGTACAACTGGCCATATTTTTCTCAATATTTGCATATACGTATCAACCACTAATCAGTTTCCTCAAATCCGTGTGTACGCAATCAAGAAGGCATATGAGAGGGTGACCCTAGGGTAATGGATCCATATCTGCAGCACAGCCAATTCAATGTGCTATTATCCCAACGTGGTCATAGTCTCAATATCATACCCGCCCGGCATGGTCACAAGCATAACAACACAATCCGCTCGACGTGGTCACATGCATCTAGTCCAAATCATATCACACAGAAGCAAATATACAAGAACACATGTATATGATGAATGAATATCATATTTCATGCTCCTAGACTGGTATAATGACATACTATAGTGTAGGCATGTGTAAAGTGCGATATCATAGCTCAAATCAGCTATTTCATTTCATAAATAGTAATTTTCAAGTTCATTCAGGCGCTTACCGTCTATGTAACCTCAAACGTGGATTATATAGTTCACAATAAGGTTACAAATATGAGAAATATCACAACTTAAAGCTTAGAATTAAATTCAAGGAATGTCATAGCCTAACCACTACCCCGAGCATGGATAAATACCCCGGTGCTCGCACATGAGCTCAATCCCCACACACATGCAGACTCATAGCACGTAGATATCACAAATAACTCAGGAAACTAGTTCTTCAATCAAGTTTAGGTAAGATACTTACCTCAAGCAAGCCAAATCACTCCTCTAACAAGCCCTTCCCATGTGTATCAATCTCCGGACAGATCGAATCTAGCCAAAATAACTTAATAATATCAACAATAGCCATAAAAAATAATTCCATATGATAAAGCTAAAGTCTTGAATCAAATATACAAAGTCAAGCCAAAAGGTCAACCCCAGGATCGTACCCCGAAACCTGACAAAATTCATAAATTTCGAACAACCATTTAATAATGAGTCCAACTATACTAATTTCATCCAATTCCATCCACAACTTGACCCTCAAATCACCAAAATACTCTCCTATGCCATAGCCTAAAATCCCCGAATTCCACTTCAAATTCACATAAACTAGGTGTAATAATCAATGGGTAATTAATATTTATAATCAAAGTGATATAAACTTCACTTACCTCTTCAATTGTGGTGAAAAGCACTCCAAAAATCGCCTAAGACCGAGTTCCACAAGTCCAAGAATGAGAAAAACACTCAAACCCTCGACTTTATAAAGTCTGCTAGTCGAACCGCATCTGCGATGAAAAACCTCGCACCAGCGATACCATATTTGCGGTCCAATTCTCGCATCTGCGTCACTAAAGTCCTGAACTCCCGCTTCTGCGGTCCCCCATCCGTCCCTAGGGAGACTATCCGCTTCTACGCTCCCAGATCCATCAGCAACATTTCGCTTCTGCGGACCCTACTTCGCAGATGCGCATCTGCATCGACAGAATCCTACGTGCACTAGCGGATCTCCCATGGCCACTCCATTCCCGCACCTGCAGTATAGGAGCCGCACCTCCGACTCCGCATCTGCGGCCATTCCCACCGTAGATGCGAAAATGGCAGAAGCCATAAAGCTTCAATAATAATACCAAGTCCTAGGTGAATCCGAAATCAATTTGAATCACACCTGAGGCCCCTGGGACACCATCCAAATATAGCAATAAGTCCTAAAATAATATACAAACTTACTCGAAGTCTCAAATCACATAAAACGACACTAAAATCACGAATAGCACCCCAATTCAAGCCTAATAAACTAATAAATTTTCAACTTCCAAAACTCATATCGAACCATATCAAATCAACTCCAAATGACCTCAATTTTGCATGAAAGTCCCAAATGACACAACGGTCTTATTCCAATTCTTGAAACCTAAATGTGAACCCGATATCAACAAAGTCAACCTCAGTCAAACCTCTCAACCTTTCAAACCTTCAACTTTCCAACTTTGGCAAAAAAGCACCAAATCAACCTATGGACCTCCAAATCAATATCCGAACATACGCCTAAGTTAAAAATCACCATATGAAGCTATTAAAACCACCAAAACACCATTCTGTAGTCTTCTACACAAAAGTCAAACTCCAGTCAACTGTTTCAACTTAAGCCTCAAACCTTGAGACTAAGTGACTCGCTTCACTCCGAAACCAATACCAATCACCCTGAAAAGTCACATAAACATAAATAAACATAGGAGAATCAATAAATAGGGGAACGGGGCTACAATACACAAAACGACTGGTCATGTCGTTACATTCTCCCCCTCTTAAACAAACATTCATCCTTGAACGGTTCTAGAATCATACCTGGAGTCTCAAATAGGTGTGGGTATCTGCTTCGCATCTCTCGCTCGGTCTGCCAAGTAGCCTCCTCGACCGGCTGAGCTCTCCAATGAACCTTTACTGATGTTATATTCTTCGACCTCAACTTTCGAACCTGCCGGTCCAAAGTGATCACCGGCTCCACACCACAAGTCAGATCCCCATCTAGTTGTACCGTGCTGAAGTCCAAAATATGTGACGGGTCACCATAATGAATCTGAAGCATAGAAACATGAAACACTGGGTGAACACCTGATAGACTACATGGCAATGCAAGTCTATAAGCCATCGCTCCCACACTCTCAAGCACCTCAAAAGGACCAATATACTGAGGGCTCAACTTGCCCTTCTTCCCAAACTTATCACACCCTTCATGGGCGAAAATCTGAGATAAAACTTCTCACCCACCATATAAGCAACATCACGAACCTTCCTATCAGCATAACTCTTCTGCCTGGACTCTGCTGTACAAAGCCGTTCCTAGATCACCTTCACCTTCTCCAAGGCATCTCGGACTAAATCAATGCCTAACAATCTAGCCTCCCCAGGCTCAAATTAACCAACCGGAGAACGATATCTTCTCCCATGTAAGGCCTCATAAGGAGCCATCTGGATACTCGACTGGAAGTTGTTGTTGTAGGCGAACACTGTAGCGGAAGAAATTGATCCAACAAACCTCCAAAATCAATGACACAGGCACCTAACATGTCCTTCAAGATCTGAATATTGCACTCAGACTGCACGTCCGTCTGGGGATGGAATGTTGTACTCAACTCAACTCGTGTGCCCAACTCTTGCTGCATTGCTCTCCAACACTGCAATGTGAACTGAGTGCCTCGATTCGAGATAATAGACTCGCGCCCACCATGAAGGCGAACAATCTCATGAATATAAATCTGAGCCAGCCGCTCTGAAGAATGGGTAGTCATCATCGAAATGAAGTGTGCATACTTAGTCAACCAATCCACAATAACCCAGACTGCATCGTATTTCTTCAAGGTTCATGGTAAGCCTACCACAAAATCCATAGTGATGCACTCCAACTTCCGCTCTAGTATCTCCAATCTCTGAATCAACTCTCACAGTTTCTAATGCTCATACTTTACCTGTTCACAATTCAAACACCGAGAGACATAAGCAACAATATCTTTCTTCATTCTTTGACACCAATAGTGTTGTTTCAAGTCACGGTACATCTTCGTGAAACCTAAGTGAATGGAATAGCGCGAGCTGTGAGCCTCCTCAAGGATCAGATCTCTCAACCCATCAACATTTGGAACCCAAACCCGTCCTTGAAGCCGCATAACACCATCATCACCAATCATAACCTCCTTAACACAGTGTCCCTCAACACCATCAAGTGAGGACCATCAAACCGACGAGCCTTGATACACTCAGACAATTACGACTGAGCCACAACATAGGCAAGAACACGGCTAGGCTCCGAAACTTCTAATCTCACAAACTGATTGGCTAAAGCCTGAACATCCATGACTAGTGGCCACTCTGCTACCGATAAATATGTGAAACTGTCCATACTCTCAGACTTCCTACTAAATGTATCAGCCACCACATTGACCTTCCCCGGATGTTATAATATGGTGATATCATAATCATTCAACGGCTCTAACCATCTCCGCTATTGCAAATTAAGGTCCTTCTGCTAGAATGGATGCTGGAGACCCCGATGGTCAATAGACCTCACATGGAACGCTGTATAGGTAGTGCCTCCAAATCTTCAACGTGTGACTAATGGCTGCCAACTCTAGATCATGCCTAGGGTAATTCTTCTCATGAACCTTCAACTGACGGGACGCGTAGTCAATCATCCTACCGTCCTGCATCAACACCGCGCCAAGTCTAATATGCGACTCACGATACACGGTGTAAAATCCCCAACTTGTAGGCAACACCAACACTGGGGATGTAGTCAATGCATTCTTGAACTTCTGAAAGATGTAGTCAATGTAGTCTTGAACTTCTGAAAGCTCACCTCACAATCGTTGGACAATATGAAACGGGCACCTTTTGGATCAATCTAGTGAAAGGTGAAAACATGGATGAGAAACCCTCTACAAAACGGTGATAATAACCTGCCAAACTCAAAAAGCTCCGAATCTCTGCAGCTGAAGACAGTCTAGGCCAACTCTGAACTACCTCAATCCTCTTCAAATATACTTTGATCACCTCACTAGACACCAAGTGGCCCAAGAATGCCACCAAATCAAGCCAGAATTCACACTTGGAGAATTTAGCATATAGCTTCTTCTCCATTAATGTATGGAGTACAATCCTCAGATGCTGCTTATGATCCTCTTGGCTGTGTGAATACATCAATATATCATCAATGAATACTACGATGAAAGAATCAAGATACGACTAGAACACATTGTTCATTAGGTGCATAAAGGTCTCTGAGGCATTAGTCAGCCAGAAGACATCACAAGAAACTCATAGTGCCCATTGGGGTTCATGAAAGCCATATTGTGAATATCTGAATCCCAAATAATCAACTGATGATACCTCGACCTCAAATCAATCTTCGAGAACACTCTAGCACCTTGAAGCTAATCAAATAAGTCAGCAATGCGCGGTAGTGGGTACTTGTTCTTAATTGTAACTTTGTTTATCTGCATGTAGCCAATACACATCCTCACAGTACCATCCTTCTTCTTCACAAATCGAACCGGTGCACCCCAAGGAGACATATTGGGCCTGATGAAGCCCTTATCAAGTAACTATTGAAGTTATTCCTTTAACTCCTTCAATTCCGCTGGTGCCATGCGATATGGTGGAATAGAAATGGGCTAAGTTTATGGCACCAGGTCAATAGAAAAATCAATGTCCCTATCGGGTTGCATGTGCGGCAGATCTACAGGAAACACATCTGAGAAGTCTCTCACTACCGAAACTAACTCAACGGCAAGAGCAACAGCACTAACATCCCTCACGAAGGCCAAATATTGCAAACATATCTTCTCAACCATCCGTTCAGCCTTCAAATATGAAATCACTCTACTGGGAACATGATCCATGGAACCTCTCCACTCAACCCTAGGCAACCCCGGCATCGCCAACATCTTGGTCTTAGCGTGACAATCAAGAATAGTGTGATATGGCGATAACCAATCCATACCCAAAATCACTTCAAAATCAACCATGCTAAGCAATAAAAGATCAAATCTCATATCATAACCCCCAATAGACACCACAAATGACTGATACACATGGTTCACAACAATAGAATCACCCACCGACATAGATGTATGAACAGGCATAACTAAAGAATCACATGGCATATCCAGATAATGTGCAAAGTATGATGACATATATGAATAAGTGGAACTAGGGTCAAATAATACCGAAGCATTCATGTGGCACACTAAAACAATACATATGATCTCGGTATCGGAAGTAATTGCCTCTAGCATGGTTGGAAATGCATAGCAACGAGCCTGACCACCACCTGATCGACCGCCCCCTCTATGGCCTTCTCGAACTGCCTGAGTCCACCCTTAGCTGGCTGTACGGGTGGTGTAGCTGTTGGTGCTGACATCATAGGCTGAGAGCTCTCCTGCGGGACCCTACTCAACAGTTTGGGGAAATCCCGCTTGAGATGACTCAAGTCTCCACACTCATAACAACCCCGCCTCGGAGGAACCTGATAACCTGAATAGCTGCTCGTAAAACCCTGAACAGATGGAGCACGATAGGAAGTCTGTGTTGGCATCGCACTAAATGATGACTGAGCTGGGCGAGCGCTATGTGAGTCGTGTCTAAATGAATCACCGCGAGGAACATGACGAGCTGCCTGAGCGGGCTTATACAGATGACCTTTATTGTAGTGAGGCTGGCCTACATATGAGGCACTATTGAAACCACCTGAACCACGAGGCCTCTTAGCCTCCCGCTCCTCACACTCACGCCTGCGGACCTGCTCTAAGCGTCTAGCAATCTCGTCCACATGGTCAAACCTAGCGTTCGTCTCATCCTCCAAGCCAAACTGTAACACAAACCATAGTTGAGGCCATCAATGAACCTCCTAATCTTTTCCCTCTCAATGGGAAACAACCATATAGCATGACGGGCCAAATTTACAAACCTCATCTCGTATCGGGTCACAATCATATCTCTCTGGCATAGATGCTCAAACTCTCTATCCAACTCCTCTCTTCGAGTTTGTGGAAAAAACTTCTCTAAGAAGAGAAATGAGAACTCATGCCACAAAAGTGATGCTGCGCCAGCCTAGCTCAATAGTCTGCCACCATCTACAGGCTGCCCCTTTCAGCTTAAAATTAGTAAAGGAAACCCCACAAGTGTCCAAAATACTCGTTATGCAAAGAATCCACTGACACCGGTCTAGGAAATCCTGAGCAACTTTTGACTCTGCCCGACTGAACTCTGGAGGCTTAAGCCTCCTAAACCGCTCCAACCTCTTCTGCTCTTCATCACTCTTAGGTGGACCAACCTCGGCCCGAGCAGCAGCAACCAACTGAACTGGCAATACACCCAACGTCTGGTGACCCTAAGCTAGCTGCTCTGGAGTACGGGCGGCGGGAGTCTAGGCACCTCCCTTAGCCTGTGAGGTAGCTAGTGCAACTGGGATTAAAACTACTCGAGCAGGGCTCGTGCACACAGTCAAAATCTAGGCTAAGGCTTCCTGAAGGCCAGGAATAACGATAGGCATTGTTGGTGCCTGAGTTGGTGGCTCAACAATGTCTGGTATCTGCTCCTCAATTGGAGAGACTAGTGGCTCCATAGGTGCTTCTCTGGCTGTAGTGTGAGCCCCACCTCGGCCTCTACCGTGGCCCCGGCCTCTCACGACCCTAACTGGTGGTACTGGTGGCTGTCTGCCTGATCCGACCGCACGTGTCCTCACCATCTATGAGAAAATAGAAGAATCAAGTTTAAAATTTTAGAAATAACAAACCTGCACAGCAAGAACACAAGAAAGTAAAGTTTCCTAACAGTTTGGTAGCCTCTCGAAGATAAGTACAAACGTCTTCTTACCGATCCGCAAGACTCTACTGGCTCATGACTCGTAATACCTATAAACCTAGGGCTCTGATATCAACTTGTCACGAATCAAAACCCTACCAGTCGTGATAGTGCCTACCACACTTGCTAGGCAAGTCGGACATAACAATAAGGAACCAAATTAGTGAAGTTTATAGAAATAACATAACTCTGAAACCTCAATATAACACAATAATGCCAAAACATGATAAATCCCCCATAACTAGTAAATACGGAGTCATGAGCTCTAATATAAAAAAACAAGTCTGAAATGACCAAATACAATACTGTCTGAAATAAAGACAATGGTATATAAGAAAAGAGACGCCAAGACTGCGGTCAAGAATGCAGTTCTACCTCGTCTCTCGAATCGACTCTGTTACCAGCCTCGGCTACTGATAACTGGCTCAACACCTGGATCTGCACAATTAAGTGCAGAGTGTAGCATGAGTACAACCGAGCCAATATTTTAAGAAAGTAACATAACTAACCTTGGCGAGGTAAAAAAATCAAGAATTATAAATGATACTTTCTGTGACCTGTACAGTTTCATAAACCCAACAAGTACAGCACAATAATGTGATCAAGTCGTAAAGCACAAAAAAAGAACCATTTGTGTGTGCACAGTTACTCAAGTTCTCTGCTCAGTCAATGATACAGGATATAAAGATGATATGAAAATAAATCAGGTAATTAACCATGGAAATTTGCAAGTAAAGATGAAATGCAAATTCTAGAACAAACACTGGCCAGATTTTCCTTAATATTTCCGTATCCGTATAAACCACTGATAAGTTTCTTCAAATTCGTGTGTACACCATCACGAAGGCATATGAGAGGATGACCCTAGTGGAATGGATCCATATCCACACGCAGCACAGCCAATTCAATGTGCTATTAGCCCGGCATGGTCACAGGCTCAATATCATATCCGCTCGACGTGGTCATAGGCATAACAACAGAATCCGCCCGTCGTTATCACAGGCATCGAATCCAAATCATATCACATAGAAGCAAATATACAATAACACATGTATATGATGAATGAATATCATATTTTTATTCTCCTAGACTGGTATAATGACATACAAAAGTGTAGGCATGTGCAAAGCGCCTTATCATAGCTCAAATCGGTAATTTCATCACAGAAATAGTAACTATCAAGTTCATTCAGGGAATTAGCCTTTATGTAACCTCAAACATGGATCAAATAGTTCACAACAAGGTTACAAATATGATAAACATCACAACTTAAAACTTAGCAATCAATTCAAGGCATGTCATAGCCTAAGCACTATCTCGAGCATGGATAATACCCCGGTGCTCGCACATGGGATCAATCCCCACACTTATGTGAACTCATAGCACGTAGCTATCACAAATAACTCAGGAAGCTAGTACCTCAACCAAGTTTAGGTAAGATAGTTACCTCAAGTAAGTCAAATCACTCATGTAACAAGCCCAAGTAAGTCAAATCACTCCTGTAACAAGCCCTTCCTGTGTGTATCAATCTCCGAACGGCTCGAATCTAGCCAAAATAACCCAATACCATTAATAATAGCCATAAGAAACAATTCCAAATGATAAAGCGTGAATCAAATATGCAAAGTTAACCCAAAAAGTCAACCCCAAACTCGCACCTCGGAACCCGACAAAATTCATGAATTCCAAACACCCATTTAATAACGAGTCCAACCATACTAATTTCATCCAATTCCATCCATAATTCAATCCTCAAATCACAAAATCTCTACTCTGCAATACCATAGCCTAAATCCCCAAATTTCACTTTGGATTCACATAAACTATGTGTAATAATCAATGGGTAATCAATATTTTTCATCAAAAGTGATTAAACTTCACTTACCTTTTCAATTGTGGTTAAAAGCACTCCAAAAATTGCCTAAGACCAAGTTCCACAAGTCCAAAAATGAGAAAAACAGTCAGACATTCGAATTTGTGAAGTCTGCCAGTCGAACAGCATCTGCAATGAAAAACCTCGCACCTTCGATTCCGCATTTGCGGTCCAATTCTTGCATCTGCGAGATTCACTAAAGTCCTGACCTCCCACTTCTACGGTCGGCCATTCGCACCTATGCATCCATGCCTGCAGAGACTTTCCGCTTCTACGCTCCTAGCTCCATCAGCAACATTCCGCTCATGTGGACCCTACCTCACAAAGCGCATCCTATTCTGCAGAATCCTACGCGCACCTACGAAACTCCCATGGCCATGCCATTCCCGCACCTGCGCTACAGGAGCTGCACCTGTGACTCCACATTTGTGGCAATACCCACCGCAGATGCGAAAACACTAGAAGCCATGATACTTCAACAATAACACCAAGTCCCAAGTGAATTCTCAATTTAGTTTGAATCACACTCGAGGCCCCCAGGATCCTGTCCAAACATACCAACAAGTCTTAAAACAATACACAAACTTACTCGAAGCCTCAAATCACATCAAACAATACCAAAACCACGAATCACACCCCAGTTTAAGTCTAATGAACTAATGAACTTTCAATTTCCAAAACCCATGTCGAACCATATCAAATCAACTCTAAATAACCTCAAATTTTGCATGCAAGTCCCAAATGACACAACGGACATATTGGAACTCTCAAAACAAAAATCTGAACCCTATATCAATAAATACAAGTCTTGGTCAAACCTCTCAACCTTCCAAACTTTCAACGCCAAAAAGCACCAAATCAACCGACGGACCTCCAAATCAACATACGGACATACATCTAAATCCAAAACCATCATAAGAAGTTATTGGAACCATCAAAATACTAGTCCGGAGTTGTCTACATAAACGTCAAACTCCGGTTAACTCTTTCAATTTAAGTCACCAACCTTTAGACTAAGTGTCCCGATCCACTCTGAAACCTTTCTGAGACCAACCCCAATCACCCTGGAAAGTGACATAACCACAAATGGACATAGGAGAATAAATAAAAAGGGGAACGGGACAATAATATACAAAACAACGGGCCAGGTCGTTACATGTTAATAATTGATTAGCATATACATTGATAATTACACTAAGTAGAAGTGTAATAGTTATAATTAGCTTATAGATTGATAATTACACCAAATAGAAGTGTACTAATATATATCCATAGGTAATGCAAGTAATGATACTGATTCATTAGTCTATACATTGATAATTACACACTAAGTATAAATGTACTAATGGTATATACTTATGTAATATTTGTGATTCTTTAGCCTATCATTGATAATTATACTAATTAAGTAGAAGTGAATTAGTGTAATCCTTAATAAATATTACTTAGTGATTAATTTAAGCATTGATATTTACACTAAGTAGAAGTGTATTACTGGTATCTATAAGAAATATTAGCGATTGATTAGCTATAAATTGGGAATTACAGTAAATAAAAGTGTATTAGTGGTATCCTTAAGTAATATTAATAATTTTAATCCTATATATTGATAATTACACTATGCAATGGTATATCCTTAAGAAATGTTAGTGATCGATTAGTCTATATATTCATGATATTACTAATTGATTAATAGTATATCCTTAAGTAGAAGTGTATTAGCGGTTTCCTTAAGAAATATTACTGATTGATTAGTATTTAAGTTGATAATTGTACTATGTAGGTGTGTTATTGGTATCCTTAAGTAATGCTAGTGATTGTTTAGACTATTAGTTGATTAACTACGTAGAAGTGTGATGTTGGGCATATTTCTATATGTTTTAATATTACTTTACCCATGTTTTAACCTCTTTTTGGTGCTATTTGGTATTAAAAATGGACAACGTGTGTTAATTATTGGTTTTATGACTAATTAAGTTGTGCATGATGATTTAGGATGTTTGGAGTGCACAAATATGAAGAAAGATGCTCTAGCTATAGGAGAAGAGGGTGGATGCATCGCATTCAACCTTGGAAAAAAGGCTATTTGGAGCACCTTTTGCAGTGAAGGCAGGAGAAGGCATCCACCTTAGCATCCGCACTTGGGCGCAGCAAGGATGAGGGAATAGAGGGTGGACGCGAAGCATCCACCCCAGCATCCGATGCTGAGAAGTTCAAGCTGAGGCGAACGCGAAGCATCCAACTCAGCATCAATCCCTGAAGCTGATACGGAATAGGAAAAGGAAAAATTTGGCCCACGACTTTTGTACACAATATATAAGCCAAAAACGCCTCTTTTAGGTCATCTAACATACTTGAAAGCAGAGAAAAGCCATCACAGAGTTTGGAAACCACGGAATTCGTCTTGAGTCTTTTCCTTCTTTTCTTGATTTTTATGTATTCTTGGGAATTACTTGAGATTGCTACTATGACTATGCGTGGCTAAACTCATTTATTCTAGGGTTATGGTTTTACATGAATGTTGATATTCGGAGATTAATTTGAATATTTAATTTTTCATATTGGGTTGTTCATTCATATCCTGAGCCTAATTATTTTACTGCCTAGTTAACAGTGAAATACTATATATGAATCCTGAGTTGAATGAAAGAGGTAATTCTTGATTGCAATAGGATTGACAACGTGCTCTTGAATCTAGTCATTGGGGCATTGGTTTGCGAATACGGATAGAAATATACCTATTTGTCGTCCTTGGCCAATTGTGCAAGAAATTTTAATGCACTTTGTTTTATCTCTAATCTCATAAGAAAATAGGGTTTAGAATAAATTGAATAGGTGAGTAGAAGTTGTCAAATTTCTACGAGTATTATTGTCCTTGCAGGTTAATAATCCAGATAAATTAATAAGTCGAGTCGATTGAAGAATTCAAGAGGATTGTTAGCCATCCATAACCCTGGAATATTATTTCTCATTGAATAAAAATCTTCGTGCTAAGTGTGCTAGTTAATTAGTTCTTCTTTTAATCGAAACTTTAGTTAGTAAAATTAATCCAACAAAAATTACCTTGAAATTGTTATTGACTCAATAAATTAGAACTTGCTTGATTTAGTTGATAATTGATGACAAGCCCTCGTGGGACGATACTCTATTCACTCTTTATTACTTGATTGACCGTGTATACTTGCTTGTGCGATTTAGGGCAACAAGTGTTTGGCACCGTTGCCAGGGACTTCGAAATTAATTATTTTACTTGATTAAGCTTTTACTACTCATCGAGTTAAATTTTTAATCTTCTTTTTGGTTGGGTTTTTATCTCAGGTAATTTGCTTGAATGAGATGGGTTAGAAGCCAAAATAGACTACAAGATTTTGACCCAGAACCTGAGAGGGCATTTCGTAGAAGGTTGAGAGAAGCTCAGGAAGCAAATAATGTACACAAACTCATTCAACTTCCTGGTACAAGAGGTGGCTATGACAAACATTGCTAATGTCACCCCTAGTATCGTGAAGCTTAGGATCACTGGGCATTTTGAGCATAAGTAGAGCATGATCCAACTACTTCATGCAAATGGATAGTTCATGGGATTGCTACACGAGGACCCCCAACAACATATTAAGAATTTTCTGGAGATTAGTGATATTTATATCACTAACGGTGTCACATCTGATCATGTCAGGCTCACATTGTTCCATTTTTCTCTATTGGGAGAGGCCAAGAGATGATTGAAATCAAAGCCAACTAACTCTATTGCATCGTGGAATTATTTGGCTTGCAAATTCGTGGCTAGGTTCTTTCTTTCTGGTAAAACCACAAAGATAAGAAGTGATATAGTTGCATTCAAATAGAGAGAAGGCGAATCACTGTATGCAGCCTAGGAGAGATTCAAGGGGCTACTAAGAGACTGTCCACATCATAACCAAACCAACGAGGTATTGGCTTACACTCTTATTGAAGGTCTTCACCCTGAAACAAAAATAGTGGTAGATGCAGCAACTGGTGGTCAAGTATTTGGAAAAGAGCTTTGATGAGATTTATATGCTGCTGAACAAGTTTTCCAAAAGAAACACAGATTGGCAAGGGGAAGCAGGTAAACACACAGTCCCGAAAGCTGTCGGGGTACTTGAATTGGATGTTATATCAGCATTATTTGCACGGGTAGCATCTTTATCGAATTAAATCAGCAAGATGAATGTGGTTCAGAACGAACAATAGTTCCCACCAATGCAACAGGTTCCACCAATACAGCAGGTTCAAGTATTCTGCGAAGTCTGCAACGAGGGCCATACCATTGATTTCTGTCCAACGAATCCAGAATCAGTTTTCTTTGTGGGAAATGCTAATAGAGGCCAAGCTAATAAGAATCAATATGGTAATACTTATAATTCAAATTGGAGGAACCACCCAAATTTCTCCTGGGAAGAAAATCATGGTGCTAAGAATCAGTATAACCACAAGATCAATATCAACAGTTTCGCCCACCACAAGCAGATCAGTCTGCAAATCCGACGGGTAATATTGAGGAGATGCTCAAGAAGATTATGGCTGATAATCAAAATCAAGCTACTGCTATTTGAAACTTAGAGTGACAGATGGGGCAATTTGCTAGTTCCCAGAACACCAGACCCGCGGGAGCATTACCTAGTGACACTAAGGCTAATCCTAAGGCCCCTATTAATGCTATGTCATTGAGGAATGGGAGAGAATTAGAAGAAGTCCCATCGAAGAACAGAAATCAAGTGACGTTTAGTGAAACAGCCCACCACAAAATCCGAATTGGAAACTGCAAAGGAGTCAGAGAAGATAGTTGAAGAGGCTGTGGCAAAGCAACTACAACCAATAGTTGCAAAGCCACCACCTCTGTTCCCTCTGAGATTGCAGAAAGTGAAGGATAATGCAGCATACAAAAAGTTCCTTGATATTTTGAAACAAGCGCAGATTAACATCCCATTGGTGGATATTTTACAAGAAATGCCAAAGTATGCAAAGTACATTAAGGAAATTGTAGCAAAGAAGTACAAGCTAACTGAGTTTGAGGCTGTAGCACTCACTGAGGTGTGTAGTTCCAGAATTCAGAATAAGTTGCCTCCTAAATTGAAGGACCCAAGAAGATTCACAATTCAAATTTCAATTGGGAAACATGTGGTTGGGTGAGCATTGTGTGATCTTGGGGTGAGCATAAACCTGTTGTCGTTGTCCATGTTTTGACAGCTAGGGTTGGGAGATCCTTGACCGACTACGGTGGTATTGCAATTGGCAGATAGATTATTAGCCATCCCTGAGGGCATCATTGAAGATGTGCTGGTCCAAGTGGGTACATTCATATTCCCAGCTGACTTTGTCATTCAAGATTACGAGCCTGATCAGGAAGTCCCATTTATTTTGGGATGACCATTTCTAGCTACGAGCCACATAATTATTGATGTATGTGAAGGACAAATGACCATGAGAGTGGGTGACAAGGTGGAGGTTTTCAATGTATACCAAGCACTTAAATTGCCAGAACACTATGAAGATTTGGCCATGATAACAATTGTGTACGATGAATTGGCAGGCACAACACCATACTTGGTGTCTGAAGATCCTTTGGGAAGAGCTTTAATTGACGAAGGAGAGAGGAGGATGAGCTGGTGGATGAAATTGTACAAGTTTTGAACATGACATGCCAGTATGTCAACGGGCTGAAGAGATTTGAGGAAATCGACGAGCCATTGACATTGACACCACCTAAGCCATCTATTGAGGAGGCTCCAAAATTGGAGCTTAAGCCTTTACCTTCTCATCTGTGATATGCTTACTTAGGTGTTTCAGAATCCTTACCTGTGATCATCTCATCTTCATTATCACATGTGCAAAAGGACAAGTTGATGCGGGTTCTGAGGGAACACAAATGGGCCATTAGTTGGACTATTGCCGATATCAAGAAAATTAGTACATCATTTTACATGCATAAATTATTCCTGGAGGATGGACACAGACCAAGTGTGGAGCAGCAGAGATGATTGAATCGTATTATGAAGGAGGTAGTAAAAAAGAAGATTATCAAGTGGCTAGACGCTGGGATCATATTTCCTATTTCTGACAGCAATTGGGTGAGTCCTGTGCAGTGTGTGCCGAAAAAGGGAGGCATGACAATTGTGTCAAATAAGAAAAATGAGTTGATACCTACCAAAACGGTGACGGGCTGGAGGGTATGCATTGATTACAAGAAACTCAACAAGGCTATGCGCCAGGACCACTTCCCTCTCCCATTCATTAATTAGATGTTGGACAGGCTAGCCGGGCATAAATATTATTACATTCTTGATGGTTACTTCGGTTACAACCAGATAGTGATAGCACCAGAAGAAAAGGAACAGACTACATTTACTTGCCCCTATGGCACCTTCGCCATTAAAAGGATGCCATTCGGTTTATGCAATGCACCGGCAACTTTTTAAAAGTGTATGATGGCCATCTGCACCGACATGGTGGAGAAATTCGTAGAAGTGTTCATGGATGATATTTCAATCTCCAGGTCATCCTATGACAATTGTCTGAAGAACTTGGAGTTGGTGTTAGCACGCTATTAAGAAACTAACCCGGTGCTTAATTGGGAGAAGTGTCATTTTATGGTTCAATATGGTATTGTATTGGGACATCGAGTATCCAAGCAAGGAATTGAAGTCGACAAGGCTAAGGTAGAGGCAGTGGAAAAACTACCACCACCCATCTCTGTTAGGGGCATCCACAGCTTTTTGGGACATGCAGGTTTTGTAAACGTTTCATTAAAGACTTTTCAAAAATTGCTAATCCCTTGTGCAGGTTACTAGAAAAGGATGTCGCATTCAAGTTTGATGATGCATGTCTGAAGGCATTCGAGGAGCTGAAATTGAAGTTGGTGTCTGCGCTAATCATTGTCGCACCTGATTGGAGTCTTCCCTTTGAGTTGATGTGTGATGCGAGTGATGTAGCAATTGGGTTTGTGCTTGGACAGAGGAAGAACAAAGTCTTTCACTTAAACTATTACGCCAGCAAGACCCTAACTGATGCACAACTCAATTACACCACGACAGAAAAAGAATTGTTGGCAATTTTCAATGCTTTTGACAAATTTTGGTCCTACTTAGTAGGAACACATGTGATCGTGTACATGGATCATGCGGCGATCAGGTATTTAATCTCAAAAAAAGATGCTAACCCGAGACTAATTAGATGGGTACTTCTTTTGCAGGAATTTGACTTGGAAATTCGTGATCGGAAGGGGATAGAGAATCAGGTGGCTGATCACTTGTCAAGGCTAGAAAATCATGAGCATGTGGAACAAGGAGGGGTGATTAAGGAGACGTTTCCAGATGAGCAACTCTTTGCAATCACACATGATCCGCCACCATGGTATGCAGATTATGTGAATTTCATGGTGAGCGGAGTACTTCCTCCATAAATGCCACCTGAAGGAAGGAAGCAATTCCTACATGACATAAACTATTGTTTCTAGGATGAGTCATTCTTGTATCGACAATGTGCTTACCAACTGATGAGGAGATGCATTCCGCAGAAGGAGGTGGAGCAGATTTTGTACGACTATCACTCCTCACCTTATGGGGGACATCATGGTGGTGATAAAACAGCTGCAAAAGTTTTGCGGTCGGGATTCTATTGGCCGACACTTTTTAAAGATGCCCATTCATTTGTGAAAAAGTGTGATCGGTTTCAGAGAACCGGAACAATCACTAGAAAAAAAAAAGAGATGCCGCTTACGAACATTCTTGAGGTAGAGATTTTTTATGTTTAGGGGATCGATTTTATGGGACCATTCCCATCGTCTAGAGGGAATAAATACAACTTGTTAGCCGTGGACTACTTTTCCAAGTGGGTGGAGGCCATTGCTTTACCTATTAATGATGCGAAGGTGGTGGGTAATTTTGTCAAGAAGAACATTTTTACACGTTTCGGGACTCCTCGAGCTCTGATAAGTGATGAAGATACGCACTTTTGCAATAGACTTTTGAACAACCTTCTAGCTAAATACGGGGTCAAGCACAAAGTTTCCACCTCATATCACCCTCAGACGAGTGGGCATGCAGAGGTATCAAACAGAGAAATAAAGGAAATTTTGGAGAAAACAGTCAGTGCAAATAGAAAAGACTAGGCTGCAAGGTTGGATGACGCTTTATGGGCGTATAGGACTGCATATAAGACACCTATTGGTATCTCGCCTTACAAGTTGATCTATGGCAAAGCATGTCACCTTCCAGTTGAGCTAGAACACAAGGCATTTTGGGCCGTCAAAAAGCTCAATAAGGATATGGAGTTGGCGGGTGAGAAGAGATTGCTCCAACTCAATGAGCCAGATGAATTCAGGCTGAATGCATATGAGATTTCCTAGCTATATAAAGAAAATATCAAAAGGTGGCATGTCAAGCACATCAAGCACCACCATTTCGAGTCGGGCCAATTAGTATTGCTATTTTTTTTTTTGGTAAATAAGTCTTTTATTATCTCTAAATATCAAACTTTACAGAGATGGAGGGGGACATGAACCTTACCTCCCCAACAAAATACAAGTACCTTGTTTTAAAAAGGTTCTTCCTTTGATGTACAAAAAATACAAATTGTGTCCGACCTAGGTTGATGGGATGACTATCTGTATTGTGATAGGTAGTCATATCTACAAAAACAAGGTGATATATGTCTAGGTCGACCTTGCTAATTACCTGCATTCCTAATCCTAATGTTAGAGTTGTCTTCCTTGATTTGTCACATGGTCTTTTGTCGAAGAGTAAATACTGATTGCTGAGTGAAGTGTATATCCTTCCTTTTGGTTGCTCTGTGAAGCTGTTCCAGTTTCCTTGGCAGAGTGTGAGTGTATGATATGTCCTTGTCTGTTTGAGAAAGCTCTGCCTCTTGTGAATGTTGCTGTGATTTCTGCGATCCTTGCTTATGGTTGCTGCCCCTCTGTTCATCCTTGTCCTCTTGTTCTATGAATTGTGCTGTTGTTTTCCTACGATGAAAAGGTGCTTTGTCTTGTAGATTTCCCATTGATAGTTGTCCTGCGGTGGCTGTTTTCTTCCATACTTGCTGGTGATAGTGCCTTGTATTCTCCATTTTGTTGTTTCCCTGTTGACATAGTTCCTACTGGTGCTATGCTGCTTCTGGCTGGTAGTTCTGCATCTGCTGTGGCTCGTGGGAGACTGGTGCATCAATATTTGCTGGATTGCTTTTTGCTTATCAGGATTCCTGCTTATGTTTGTGTCCCTCTTGCTGCTGAGTTTCTGCTTGCTGCTTTGCTGATCATTTTTCCTGTTTGTATTGAGTTTTTTGTTGCTGCTGAGATGTTTCTTGCTGCCTATTCTGTCCCTGTTGGTTCTTGCTTTCCCAGATATGTTGGATTGCTTGTTGATGTTCCTTCTGATGGTGATGATGCTGATGGTTGTCTGAAATTGTACTGTTTGTGTCCATGAATGTTGATCTGCTTCCTGCTGGTTGGTAAGATGACTGTGGTTGCTGAATTGCTTCTTGATGTTCCTTCTGATGGTGATGATGCTGATGGTTATCTGATGTTGTACTGTTTGTGTCCATGAATGTTGATCTGCTTCTTGTTGATTGGTAAGATGATTGTGATTGCTGGCTTTGCTTCTGCATGTGTGCTTTGTAGCCATTTTGTGTGTTTTGCGTTGGATTTTGGGTTGGGTGTGTTGTGTTTTCCAGTTGTCTTCTCTGTGGATTATTTTGCTTGCATAGAGGTAGGTGATTGATGCAATTGCATTAGAATGAGCACCTGTGGTGCTAATACCACACAATGCAATTGCGCCAATAACCTTATTTTATGACGATAGTTGTTTGTGCTGTTGGGGGGGTCTTTATTTCTGGTGTGTTTTTGCTCTTTATGGATGTTCCTGTTGTTCTTTTTCAAGCTGGTACTGTGTTTCTTTCTTGCTGGCTGCTCACTAATGTTCTCTCTTTCTTTCATGTTTTTTGCTACCTTTAAACCAAAGCTGTTATGCTCTTTCCTTTGCTGTGTTTCTGTATCTTTGAGTGTCTTCTTGCCACCATGCTTCTGGAATTGCCTGTTTTTGCTGGATTTGTTGCTTCTCTTATCAATTTGATCCTTCTTACGGTGCTCCAACTTTGTGGTTCCTTGGTAGGAGAGTGTCTTCTAGTCTGCCTCTGATGTTCTCTGATTTCCAGTAATCAGTTGACTACAATGTGTGCTTGAGTCAGCTGATCTTTGTCTCATGCTTCACCTTTTGATTAGCAGGTAAATGGTGTTTCGATTATTCCTACTGAGTTGCACAATCTGTTGGTGAGCTGGGAAGTTTACTGAATCCTGAGGTTGTTGCTGTGCTTGAAATGTTGTTTTCCACTGACCCGTGCATTTCTCTTTTTTTGCTGTTTCTTGTTCTGCCTTTGCTGCTGTCTGGTTCTCAGGAATCAGTCTACTGTGTTTGCTGTGTGTTGAGGCAACTGATTTTTGTCTCCCATTGTTCCTACTGTTTTGTTATTTTGCGATGCTTTGATTGTTGTTTATGCTCTATTCAGTTTGCTGTTGCTGCTGCCTTGATTTTATTTTCTCCTTCTGTGCTTATTGCTTTGTTTTGCATTGCATTCCTGACCTCCGAAAACCCTGCACATGAAGTAAACTAGTTAGTAAGAGCATTATCACTTTATCACTTTCACTCTCAAGTACGGGCATTGCGACTTGTCTGCATTTAGGATTCTCCTGCCAATTGAGTCCAATTGGTTGAAATGATGACATTCCAATCTTCCAAAATTGAGAGCATAGTTGGCAATGTGATCCGCTAGCCTGTTTCCTTCCCTGTGTATATGTGAAACTACTAGTCCAAGAGAAATTTTGAACTGGAGGATTTCATCAATTTGCTCGACTATACACCAGGGAGGGTCCCAATTGCCATTGATGACTTTGTTTAGAAGCATTGAATCTGTTTGTAGCCAAATGTTAGAGAAGTTTTGTGTGCTACAATATCTTAGTGCTTCAAGTATTGCTGTTGTTTCTGCAAGAGTGTTTGTTCCTTGTGTGCATTCTGTCCCAAGTGCATAAATGAGATCTCCTATTTCATTTCTCACGCAAAACCCAATTGAACTTCTTCCTGGGTTTCCTCTTGAGGCTCCATCAGTGTTGATCTTTACCCATCCTGGTAGAGGAAGTTCCCATGTGATCTTCTTGTAGCTTAGCCTTGGTGTGTAGTTCTCCAGCTTATGTATGAGATCCTGCCATTTGTGAGGGGCCTTGAAGCCTGGCTTCCTTGTGTGTACCAAATTTTGCAGTGTTGTAGAAATTTGGTAGATTACTCGGCCTGTAGTGACTGTCTCTCCGTGTTTGAGACTATTTCTCCTTTTCCAGAGTTCCCATATGATGCATGCTGGAAGTGCTTGCATTATTGGCTTTAATCTATTAACTGTTGGAGCAGTCCAGCAATTTATTATGGCCTGATGGAAAGTTATTTCATCCACCGAGAATCCTGCTGCTTGCATGAAGTGTTTCCATACCCTGCTGGCAGTATTTGAAGTGTAAAAGAGATGTGTTGTGGTCTCTTCCTTTGGTTCCGTGCAACACCAGCACTTTGAAGGCAATTGGTATCCCCATCTTTTGAGAATATCATCCAGTGGTAATTTGGCTCTCCAGACTCTCCACATGAAGAAAGCAATTTTGAAGGTTAGTCCTTTTACCCAGATCATCTCATATGCCATTTTTGGGTCTTCTCTCTTTCTCAGGTAGTCCCATGCTGATTTAACTGTGAACTGTCCTTAGTTTTGAAGCATCCAGTATGGGATGTCCTTTGTGTTTTCTACTCTTGGTGCCTTAACTGTGAGCAAAATATGTTCTACCAGATCTTGGGGTAAATGGGCTGAGAGTTGTGGAAGGTTCCAGTTGCCATTTTGCACTGTTTCATTAACATTTTGCAGTGTTTCATCAATAGGATGATCTGGTGGTGTTATGTAGTATATCGCTCCAAGCCTAGTCCAGTTGTCGTACCAGAATAATGAGGATCCCATCTTTAGGTGCCAAGCGATTTGATGTTCTATGATCTCTCTGCATTCAATCATTTTTTTCCATACCTCTGACCCTTTCCTCCATTGGACTGTTACTGCATTATTGTGTTTGCAGTATTTTTGTGTCATGTAAGCACTCCATAGACTGGGCTTAGTTCTAAAATTCCACCATAATTTGCAGAAAAGGGCCTTTGACATGTCGTGCAGTGATCTAAATCCTGCTCCCCCTTCCCCCAGTGGTAGGCATAAATTGTCCCATGATGACCAGTGTCTGCTGGTGCCTCCTACCGTGCTGCTCCAGAAAAATTAGGCAAACAATTTATGAATGTTGTTGATTACTTGTTTGGGATGGTTCACTGCTGATAGGAGGTGTATTGGCATGCTTTGCAGGACATGTTTGATCAGTATGGATCTTCCTCCTATGGAGAGTAGTTTCCCTTTCCAGGATTGCAATCTATCTTGAATCTTGCTCACAATGTCTTGATAGTATATGATCTTCTTCCTTGAGTAGAAGATAGGACAGCCCAAATATGTGAAAAGGAAGTTTTGCCTTTCTATTCCTGTGATTCTTTTTGTCCTTTGAATAACCCCTATTGCTGCTGAATGATGCATATATATGGCCGACTTGCTCTTGTTTGTTAATTGTCCCGAAGCTGCTTCATATGCATTCAGTGTCTCCATGATCATTTGGAGTGAATCAGAATCTGTTGAGGAGAAGATGATCATGTCGTCGGCATATGCTAGGTGGTTAATCTAGGGCTTCTCCTGGGCAATCCAAAGCCTTTGAAGCTGGCGCTTTGTTGCAGCGTATTTAGACCTCTTGATAATGCTTCTGCAGCAATGATGAAAAGAGTAGGAGACAGGGGGTCCCCTTGTTTGACGCCTCTTGTTGATTTGAAAAAACCACATGGTTGGCCGTTGACGAGAATTGAATACCAGTTGTTGCCAAGTATGTCCATGATCATACCTATGAAGGTTTCGTCAAAGCCCATTTTCCTGAGGATTTTTGCTATGTAAAGCCAAGATATTCTGTCAAAAGCCTTTGTCATGTCTAGCTTGATGACCACATTTGGTCCTGCCTTTATTCTTTTCCCAATATCAGTGATGATTTCTTGTGCCAGGATAACATTTTCCACTATTGTTCTGCCTCGCACAAAACCAGCTTGCTCTTGTGAAATTAGAGAAGGAAGGAGAGGCAGCAACCTTTCATGAATGATTCTTGAGAAGACCTTGTTAATGAAGTTGCTCAAATTTATCGGCCTCAGGTCCGAGAAGGTTTCTACTTCCTTTTTCTTTGGGATGAGTATCAGATTTGTGTGCGTTATGCTCTTGGGGAGTGACCTGCCTGAGAAAAAAGCTGTGATCATATTTTGGATGTCATCCCCTATTGTTTCCCAGCATGACTGATAAAAGGCCCCTGTGAAACCATCAGGCCCCCCTGCACTGTCCTTGTTTAGGCTAAAGATTGCTGCTTTTATTTCCTCTGTTGTTGGAATTCTGTTGAGTTCTTCATTCTGCTCAGGAGATATTATCTACTGGATATTTTCAAGGATGCTGAAGTCCGTGGGCGTGCTTTGTTCTGTGAATTGGTTCTTGTAGAAAGAGATGGCTTCTTCCATTATTTGCTCCTCTTCTTCTAGCCAGATACCCGAACTATTTTTGATTCTTTTGAGCTGTAACCTTCTCCTTCTTCCATTCATTTGAGTGTGGAAGAATTTGGTATTTCTATCTCCATCCTTGAACCACGACATCCCTGCTTTTTGCTTCCAAAACTGTTCCTCTATTGCTAGATGTCTCACTAGTTGTGCTTGCACTTTCTGCAACCTCTCCCTGTTTTGGGCAGTGGGTCTCTCTTCAAATTGCTTTTCGTGCACCAGCACGACTTCCTCCATGCTTGCTATGTTCTGGAAAATATCTCCAAAAGTTGCTCTGCTCCATGTAGTTAATGCTTTCTTGAGCTTTTTTAACTTGTAACTGAAGATGATGAAGGGGTCTCCTTGGAAATCTGCTTGCCAATTTTCATTGACCACTGCTTGAAAAGATTCATGCTTGGTCCAGAAATTTAGGAATTTGAATGGCTTTTTGATCTTTATTGGTTCCTGATCAAAGTGAATTAACATGGGACTATGATCCGATCCAATTTTGGTGAGATGAGTGACTTCAATCGTTGGGAAAGTTTGCTGCAGTGGTTGGTTTGCGAAGCATCTATCTAGCCTCTTGAAGATACACTCTTCATCTGCCCTTCCATTCCACCATGTGAAGATACTTCCTTTGAAGCCCAAATCTGTTAGGCAGCTGATGTTTATGAAGTGATTGAAGTCATCTACCTCATTGAAAGGTACTGGGAGGCCTCCAAACTTTTCTTCCTGATCGCTTATGACATTGAAGTCCCCTCCAACTAGCCATGGGCTGGTTTTTCTTTGTGATAGATCATATATTGAATCCCATAGTTCAATTCTTTCTTCAGGTGTGCACTTAGCATAGACTAAAGTGAGGATTAATCTTTCATTTGTCACTGAGTGTATTAGTTGCAATGTGAGTTGCTGAATTGTGTCTTCGAGCACAGTGACAATGTAGATGTCTTCCAGGAAAGCCCATATCTTGTTCGACACATTTGCAAATGCTTGTGCCATGCCAATTCTTCTCCTATAATGTTCAAGTTTCTTGAATTGTTGTTTTGGTTCCATGAGACCAATGAATTCAAATTGGTGCTTGTTGTTGAGTGTGATCAGTCTTTCGAAGGCTTGCATTGTTTTGACTGATCTTATGTTCCAAATAATTGCTTTCATTGTTTTTTGTTCAAAAAGGCAGAAGTTCCTTAGTGAAGTATCAGCTTTGAGGCAGAAACACTGTTTTCTTTTGATTGCTTCTTTTGTTGGTTCCCTTTTCCGGTTAGTTTCATTGCTTGGACTGGTGATATGTCCCCTTGCCTTGCTATATTTTTGATGTTCTGTGAGCTGTCTTCTTCATCCAAATCCTTTCCTGTGTTGTCTTCAAAATTATTCTTGATGTTAGATGATGCTGACTTTGTTCTGGGCTTGAAAATTGCCTGCAGCTGAGCTCTTAGAGACCCTGATTTTATGCTTATGTCCTGGTCTATGATTGACAAATGTTGGTTTTTCTGGAACTGTTGTTTCACATTTTCATTGTTATCATTTTCCTCTTCTTGCATTCCATCCGGAAGTTCCCCATCTTCTGAGCTTTCCTCCAATTGTTCAGACCATAGCCTCCCTGTGATATGTTTTAGATGTGTTACTGATCCTGCTTCTATCTGATTCATTTCTTCTGTCCTGTCTTTGATCAATGTACCATTCTTTTGTTTAATAGTAGTGTTGTCTGGTATGGTTGAGGGTGGTTGTTGTGTGCTATTGGGTGACTGTGGGCTTGGACCTTGTTGTTGTGAGTTGCTGGGATCGTTCAACTTTTGTAAAACCTTTCCTTGACCCATAGAGAAGTGGAGTCCCTTATCCTTTCCTCTGTGCTACTTTCAGGGGCCTCATTTGATATTTTTCTGTTGCTTGATATCTCTTTTCTGTTGCTGAATTCTGCTGATTCCAAGAGAGATTGAGGCATTGTTGTTTTTTGCTGAGATTGTTTGGTTTTCTGTGCTGGTTGTCCATCTGAAGAGTTGTGATGCTCTTTTTTGTTGCTGAGGTTTTTCAGCTGGTGAGCTTCCTCTTTGGTCTCACTTGCAAGTGTCTGTTCAGTTGTTGTCTTCGGAGTTGGCTGGTTTCCTGCAGTTTCAATACTGTTGCATTCCATTTCCGAACTTCCTGTGTCTGTGAGATGTGGTTCCTTTGTTGGTTCTGTATTATCAGGTTTTGTGTCTGTTGTGTGCTATGTTCCTTCTGCAAAAGTGGCTGTTTCATTGTCATTTTCTTGGGCAAGAGCTTCAAAATTATTGGCAATCAGTATCTGCTGAGACTCCCTTTCAAGAGTGTGATTCTGCTTTGGAGCTTTGGTGCGAGTGTCCTTGTTGTATTTCCTATTATCTTTGACTTCTTTCCATTGAGGGCTAATGCTGCCTACTACCTTGCCACTCGACAGAATCATCATCGGATGCTCTTTAATTGCTAACTCTTTTCCTTTTGCTTTCCTGAGTTCTGCCGGTCCTTGTTCTTCAGCATTGTTTGCAGCCAAAATTTCCGGATGAGCCTTCCAGCATTCAAACATTTCATGTCCTTGAATTTTACATTGTTTACAGTATTTTGGGAGGTAATCGTACTGTATTTTGACCCATTCAGTCCTGATTTCCCCTGTTACTTCATTTTCAATATCTAACCTGACTTGTTTGGGCAAATCTGCCAAAAGGTCCACCAGCACTTTTACCCTTGCACAACTGGGCCTCGTCTTGTTTATTGTTGCTAGGTCAAGATGAACTGGTTTCCCCACTGCTGAGGCTAATGAGAACAAACATTCTTTCACAAAGTATGTAGGTAACAAATGTGGGAAAGAAATCCACGCCATTGCCATTGGGGTTTCTTCACCCATTTTGAATTTTGTGTCATATATTTGCTGCCTCATCTGATATTCATACCCGTCCTTAGCTTTCAAGTAGTAGGTGCTTTTGGAGGTTATTTTGATAAAGTCCTCCCACAGCGATAATCTGATAAGAACTAGTTTGTCTCTGAAGAAGCCAACGTTGCACTCGCCTTTGATTCTGCACTGTGTTGGAATGATTCTCCTCAATTCCTGTATCTCCGGCCACCCATAGGAGAATTTTCCCAGTACCGCATACTGTAGACCTTCGATGATATTCATGCGCGTCACCTCTGTTTCCGTGTATTTATCGATTGGTTGTCCATGCATGTAGATTGGTCTTCTGAGAGGGATGGGATCGATTTTTTGGTTAGGGTTTGCAGAGTTTGGACAATTTAGGGTTGTTGGTTTTAGAATTTTGGTGTAATCTAGTGGTTGGGGTGTGATTATAGGTGTGTTTGTGACTGGGTGGGTGTTCGTCGAGGGCTGGCCAGCCGGATTATCATCGGCCGGCGACGCCATTTGCGTCTGTGTGTAGCTTGCGAAGAAGACGGGGTTTTCTCTCTCTTATCGCCTCCGCTTCTCTCTTCCATATACAATTGGTATTGCTATTCAATTCTAGGTTGAAGTTGTTTCCTGAAAAATTAAAGTCGAGATCGTCTGGACCTTTTGAAATAGTGAGTGTGACACCATACGGGGCTATAGACTGGCTAGGTTTAGTGACTGGGGCGGACTTCTATTCTATACCTGTCTCCTTCTGTTACTATTATATAACCTCTTCGAAGCAAGAGCGCCAAATTCCGAGAGGACGTTCTTGGTTAATGGGCAAGGAATCAAGCGTTATTGGGGTGGTGACGTGGATTGTCACAAGTCCTCAATTGCACTGAAGGATGCTTGAGGAGTGGTATTGTAGTTCCGCGACGTTAAATTAAGCGCCTCTTAGGAGGCAACCCAAGCGTCTTATTTTGCTTTCATATTTTACTAATTTTGACCTTTAGTTTTTGTATTTTTGATTTTTTTTTAGGAGTTCCTTAATCTTGTTTTATTTTGTAAAAGTTAATCCTTGTATGTTTATTCAAAAAAAAAGTTTCAAGTATGGGAAAATAGAGTGGATGCGTCACATCCCCCTTAGCACCCAAAAATTTGAAACAAAACTGCACAAGGCAGTGAACTACGGCCATCGTGACCAAGGTCGCCTCCCATCAAAATTTTGGGAACCAAGGCAGACGCGTCGTGTCCCCTTCAACATGCACAGGTAAATGTTTTGTTTAAACACCTTAAACGCCCATCTCTCCCATTCTTGCCTCTCCCTCTCAGAATAAACACCACCCTCACCGCAACTCCCCTCCATCGCACCACCATTGCCTTTAACTCCAACACAATCAGGTATGTTCGACTTCTCTCTCTTCC
The DNA here is from genome assembly GCA_002018475.1 of Nicotiana obtusifolia. Taxonomy (NCBI): domain Eukaryota; kingdom Viridiplantae; phylum Streptophyta; class Magnoliopsida; order Solanales; family Solanaceae; genus Nicotiana; species Nicotiana obtusifolia. Next base: position 51,261 of record MCJB01048498.1, read on the forward strand.
CTCCTCTTCTCTATCTCATTGGTAGCAGCAGCATACTCCCACCCCCAAATTCCCCTAGGTTAGGTTCCACCAATTTGAATTCCACACATGAACTTAAGAGCAGACTTTGAAAATTTTTGAGGCTCTAGCTTGCTTCCACTGTTGGTTGTTGATGTTTGAGAGATGATAAACTAACATTCCCTTCATCTCGCTAATTTTGGGAGGGGATTTGAATTGCCCAACTGTTAGAATAAACTGGGCAAAATTGATGCATTCTACTTGTTCGACAAAATTCCTGAGAGGTAAATTTAGGCGTCGGCGAAGTCTGAGTAACCAAGCGATACTAGTATATGCTACTGAATAAGTGTGGGCTCGTTTGAGTGATTGTGTACGGCCGTGTTAGAGTGTAGGAGCTATGGGTGCTCACCACTCTTTCACCTTTCGTTTTGAGGCATCTGATGGTCATTAAGCTTCTGAGAAACCAAGTTCCAGCTGAATTAAATGCAATCAAATTGCTTAACTTCTTGTATTGTGATGTACATTGTTCCTGCAGTTGCATTATGTGTACACTATGCATAGTGGTATATTTTGAGAATAAGTGTAGGGTTGTGAGTCATAAAGCTGAGTAAGTTGTGGTTGTATGTGTGAGCAACACTCGAATCAATCTTTTGTTGTGCACACTGATGTCTATAAGTGCATTGCTCACTCGTGTACTACCAGATAATTGACTCCTGTTAAAAGCCATGGGTTATGTTTGAATGAAGTACGGAATAGCATAAGCGTGCATATGATTGGAAGTGCACACTTTTGCACAGCTACTTTACATTTGACTCAATGTTTTGAGAACTAAATATTAACCTCTTTGTTTTACAGGTACATAGGTTCGCAATGGCGGCAATGAGCAAAATGTCCAAGCAACAAGAAAGAGATAATGACAAGCCATCAGCCAAATAGCCTACCGGAAAGGCAATAGGTGCAACAAACTCACAGAAAACAAGAAAGTGGACTGAAAATGCAAAGGAACAGCCGACTAGGCAATTACTTTATGAGTCGGAGAAAGAAGAAGAGGAACCATTGGTGAGGAGGAATGTAAAAAGGGGTACCACAAAAACATCACAAAGACTACCAAGTAAGGGGATAGAGTTCGGAGAACCTGTGTCGAACCAGACCAAATCCACAAAGCAAGTTGTCCAAAAGATAAAGGGAAGCAAAAGGCTACCTCAGAATCTGAGTCTGAGTATGATTCGGACTATGAGCTCACAAATGTCAACATGAGCGATGAAAATGAGGGTGAACCAGTTGACCGAGCTACTTGGGAGAAGAATTTTGTGAGTGAAAATGCATTCCGGTCTTATGAGAACATTCTGGATTCAAAGAAATATATTCCAAAAAAGTCAATCAACATTGGAGAACTGAAGAAAAATTACCTAGATCTTCTAAAATCAATTCGAGAGGTGCAAGGATGGTGACCTATCTTGAAGGGCCACAGCAAGGCCAACCTTACTATTGTCAGAGAGCTTATGCCAATTGGCGTCATTCGCGGGGCAGCATTGTGAAATTACGAGGGGTGGATATCGATGTCTCAGTTGAGGCTCTGAACGGATTCTTAGGAGTGCCACACACACCAACGGAGAGGTATGACTCTATATGTAAAGAGCCTAATTACTCACATGTTCAGTTCGTCCTATGCCCTACCAGGAAAGATGCAAATTGGAAGCATGGAAATATAGAGTACCATTCTCTGGCCAAAGAGTTCATGAGCGTATTAGCATGTGTGGTGCTGAATTTCATATGCAATCGCCTGATACCATGCCAACACAAAAGTCATGTCCCTCGATACAAAGCACTAGTATTGTATGCTTTATTGGAGGGGATCCCGCTCAACTTAGGAGCCATCATGCACGACCAAATGCAGCGCATCAGGATGAACTACAAATGGAGGTTGTTCTATGAAAATACCTTATCGGATTACTTGACAGAGATGGGAGTGCTATGGGACAAGGAGAATTATGACATCAAGGCTAAAGCTCCAGGACCATATGATGTTACTAATATACTGGAGCCGAACAAGGGGAGGGCTTCTAAGTTCACTATTCAACAATTGTTTGAGCAGATGAGAGCTGATATGCAAGAGAAAGGTCTGAATTGATCGCGACTCGTGTGAAGTTGAGTGCCACTAGAGGTGAGTTGATTTAGACTCGTGCAGATCTTAGTCGAGTCCAGACTAAGCAGGCTACAATGATGAGGGAGGTATCGCTACTCCTCCGTACTTTGGTCCAATGTACAGATATAGATATTTCACAGTTGCTTGCACCATCCACTTCTGCTCCTCATGTAGTCCCGGGGTCTCCATCCACCATACATACTAATACCACCGTGTCGCATGCTACAGACTCAGCTCTACCTGGTGATGATAGGACTGTGACTGAGCCCCCTATTTGTGAGGATTTTATTGCTATGCTAGAGGGTTCCATGATAGATGTCGTGGACGCTTCGAGTACTCACTCGGTCGTTGCCACTACTTCCGTCCTGGCTTTCCAAACCACTGCTTCTGATGCTCCTCCACAGACCACGGAGGAGCCCTCCACATCAACCTGATGGAGTTTCTTCTCACCCTACTCTACTTTATTTTTGTGCTTTGAGGACAGCGCACGGTTCTAAGTGTAGGGTGGGGGTTATTCATTTTTTTTTTTTGTGGATGAATGTACTTATCTATTACAATCTTTGTTGCTTTTGATACTTTTGAGGCTGTAATATTCACTGAATTAATAGTTAGTAATTCATCTATAAATAGTAACTCTCAGTCTCTTGTTGTTTCTATTTGTAGTAAGTAGCTTTATAATAGTTGGTAGGAAAAAAAAGAGATTCTCTCGAGGGATTAAGGTCCTTGGAAAAATACAAAAAGATTTTTATTTGATTCTTGGAAATAGTGTTAGTATTAGAAAATTGACAGAAAAATAAAGAAAAGCACAAAATTATTTTATTTGCTTTGAGTAGTTAGCTTAAGTTTAATCTACTAGGCTATCCCTCTTGGTTTTTCTTTGGCCATCGGTTCATTTTCAAAAGAATGCATTTTTGAACTGGGTATTATTTTTTATTTTTAGAGTAGTGTAGGATATAAAGACTCAGATTGGATTCAGCACATCTAGTGACTTGTTTGATACCAACAGAGTTAGACTTGGGCATGTGGATTATAACTTTCTACATGAGTTTTTGAGAATAAATTGTGCCTTGAAGAGTAGAATAGTTTTTTTTGTGACGCTTAGGCTTATTTTCTTGACTCCTATGCTAACTGTTGTGCCTTGTGCATTAGAATTGTGGCTTAACTCTGTACTTGGTTTGATTGAGAGTTAGAGTGTAGCCATCCTAATTGAATCAAGTGCTATAGTGTGGTGAGATTTTTTTTTGTAGTTCTATGTAGTACATTTGTGTCTAGAACTTGCCCTGCATGTGAGTTGAAGGGAAATCCTAGGTTCTGCTCGGTTTGAAATATGATTTTAGGCCTTCTTTGATCCTTTTTGAGTTATAATGCTACCACAAATAAAGTCATTCCTAGTTAACCCTTTTGAGCCTGTAGACCTTTTATTTGGCACCCATAGTATGAGCCTATATCCTTTTGTTCTTAATTGAAACTTTTGATCCTTACCTTTTAAAGTACTTTAATTGTGAAGTAAGCGCTAAAAGAAGTAAGGAGGGGATTTAGGTGGCTTTTGACTGGAACCAATGAAAGGGAGAGAGGTACACTTATTTTGTAAAATAATACACCACTAGCAAAAATTAAATAAAAACGAAAAAGAAAAAGAAAAGAATAGTCGGAAAAAAAAAGAGAAGAAAAATATGGAAAAAATAAAGAAGAAAAAAAAATATAGATGAAGAAATTATTGTCTTGTCTTGCTATTGGGCTATAAATTAAGTAGTGCTTAAAGAAAAAGAAAATATTTTGGGTGTGATGTTGTTTGTGATGTTTGAAGTTGGGTTGAAGAAAGTCGCGCATAAAGTGATTACTTGACGAGTTAAAGTGCTTAGGAGGGTTAACCACTATTTTCTATATGTATCCTACCTGTTCCTTAGCCCACGTTACAACCACGATAAAGTCCTAATTGATTTTAGACTGAGCAGGCCTACATTATTAAAGATCAAAACAAGCAAGCCTATGGTACCTTTTGTACGCATGTGAACTTCTTTGAGAGAGTGAGTGATTTCTTCCATTGTTTGAAGTTCTTAAATTATATTCAAGTTTTATTTGAGTGTGTGGACTATCTCTCTTTGATTGTGGTGAGGAAACATATATCATGATGGATAGGTAACTTTATTAGGCTCATCAGTCAGAGTAAGTAAGTTGGCCTGAAAGTGGTTATGCTAGGGAGTCAGTTTCTGAGGTTGAGATGTCCCGGATTTGCTATTTGATTATTTTGAACTATTCAATATTATATTTGGCATGTTTTGAACATGGGGAGGTGAGTAAATAATGTATATGCAAAGGGATAATTGTTGGTATCAACCAAAGCCATTGGTACTTGAGCTTAATTGAAAAGGGTGGCTTGATAGCGATAAGCTTAATTTTGTTCGATCTATTGTAGGTTGATTTTACTTTGCTCGAGGACAAACAAAGGTTTAAGTGTGGGGTGGTGATGTCGGACATTATTTTATATTTTTTAATATTACTTTACCCATATTTTAATCGCTTTTTGGTGCTATTTGGTATTAAAAATGGCCAACATGTGTTAACTATTAATTTTATGACTAATTAAGTTGTGTGTGATGATTTAGGATGTTTGGAGTGCAAAAATATGAAGAAAAGATGCTCCAGCTATAGGAGAAGGGTTATTTGGAGCACCTTTAGCAGTGATGTCGGAAGAAGGCATCCACCTTAGCATCTGCACCTGGGTGCAGCAAGGATGAGGGAACAGAGGATGGGCGCGAAGCATCCACCTCAGCATCCGATGCTGAGAAGTTCAAGCTGAGGCAGACGCGAAGCATCCAACTCAGCATCAATCCCTGAAGCTGATTCGGAATAGGAAAAGAAGAACTTTGGCCCACGACTTTTATACGCAATATATAAGACAAAAACGCCTCTTTTATGTCATCTAACATACTAGGATGAAGAGAAAAGCCATCATGGAGTTTGGAAACCATAGAATTCGTCTTGAGTTCTTATTTTTCCCTTCTTTTCTTGATTTTTATGTATTCTCGAAAATTGTTTGAGATTGCTACCATGACTATGCATTGCTAAACTCGTTTATTCTAGGGTTATGATTTTACATGAATATTGATATTCGAAGATTGATTTGATGATTTAATTTGTCATATAGGGTTGTTTATTCATATCCTAAGCCTAATTATTTTACTACCTAGTTAATAGTGAAATATCATATATGAATCTTGAGTTGAACTTGAAAGAGGTAATTCTTGATTGCAGTAGGATTGAATAGAGCGTGATCTTGAATCTAGTCATTGGGGAATTGACTTGCGAATACGGACAGAAAAATACCTATTTGCCGTTCTTGGCCAATTGAGCAAGAAATTGTTAATGTGCTCTTTTTATCTCTAATCTCATAGGAATATAGGGTTTAGAATAAATTGAATAGACGAGTAGAAGTTGTCAAATATCTACTAGTATTACTATCCTTGCAAGTTAATAACCCAGATAAATTAATCAGTCGAATCGATTGATTCAACAGGATTGTTAGCCTGCCATAACCCTGGAATATTAATTCCATTGAATAAAAATCTTCATGATAAGTTTGCTAGTTAATTAATTCTTCTTTTACATTCTAACTTTAGTTAGTAGAATTAATCAAACAAAAATTACCTTGAAATTTTCCTTGACTCGATAAATTAGAACTTGCTTGATTTAGTTGATAAATGATCACAAGTCTTCGTGAGAATGATAGTTTACTCACTCTTTATTTACTTGATTGACAGCGCATACTTGCATGTGCGATTTAGGGCAACAAAGTGTATTAGTGATAATAATATTGTAAGTTAATAATTACATTAGCTTATAATTTATTTTTTAAATTGATAATCACACTAGCTAGATACATGTTTCAAGAAAATATCCTTAAGAAATTTGTTAGTCATGATTTGATTAATTGCGGATTTATTATATAATTATAATAAGTATTATGTAATAATATTCATAGATATTATTTATTTACGGAGGGACTTAACGACAGAGTCCCTCGGCACAGTGGAGATTATGGCTGGCCAGTGGTCCAGTCCGGTCACGGATCGAAAAAATTTTCCTGTTCCGGTCCGGTCCGATACCGGAGGTGCGCAAAAACCGAACCAAACCGATCTTTTTCGGTCCGGTCCGTCGGTTGTAAATGATGCAGCCGGACCGTGATCAGCACCGGCTACCGGTAGATCGGTTTTTCCGGTCCGGTCCGGCCGACTTTCTATTTTTTTTAATTTATCTTTTATTTAACTTTGTAAATAAATATTTAATATGTTTCAAAGTTAAAACATAGAATTAAAAAACTTATAATAATATTCTTTCAAACTTTGAATTAGTTTCAAAGTTTATAATTAGATTCAAACATTGAAATTTGAATCAATTAGAAACTAGTAATTAATTGTAGTATTTTTGCGCAAGGAATAAATTTAAAAAATAAAAAATAAGAAGACATAAAC
>MCJB01048499.1:0-47234 GCA_002018475.1 Nicotiana obtusifolia
GCTGCATTGATTCATTTCATAAACTCAGTTTTGAACTCAAATGATATTTTCAAATGATTTTTAATTGGATCGGGTGGCACGCCGTCACGAGATATTGCGCTACTGAACCCCCCACAGTAAGCGCCGGGTACCCAGGGAACGGGTGGCACGCCGCCACGATAGTCATGACTTGCATTGCATCGCATTGCATTCTTGGTTGTGTTGGTGTTGTTTCCATTTACTTCATGTTATCTATTCGAGATGTTACATGTTTTTACTGTTCCATCGTGGATTGCTTTATGACTTAGGTGTTTCTTACTTTCAGTCATTATTTATATGTATTACTCACTGAGTTGGAAGTACTCACATTACTCCCTGCACCATGTGTGCATATTCAGGCGTTATCGGTTCTGCCCCGAGGTACTGACTACCATTGTCAGGGTGGTGATTCAGAGATTACGAGGTAGCTGTTGGCGTTCGCAGCCCGTATCTCTTTTATTTTGTTGTTTCCACTTTCTTCAAACAATTGTGCCAAAGATATTGTAATAGTTATATTATTATCAGGATTTCATTAGTGGCTCATGACTTTGTGACACCCCGATCTGAGGGCTGTAGTCGGGATGGTTTACTATGTTTTTTCGCAAATTACTGTTATTTAACCATACTTATATTATTTTCGTATTAAAACTGTTAAAATGAAGTTAGTTTGGATTGCCTGGCCTTGTCTTCATGAGAGGCGCCATCACAACCGGGTTTGGATTTTGGGTCGTGACATTTGATTTTTACAAAATTCCTAAAAAGTCAACAAAAGTCAACCCCGGGCCGGCCCAGTCAAAACCCAGGTGCAAGGGTAGATTCCGACTACTCATAACCGCACGAGTCCATATATGTGATTAGTTTTTAAATTCGAGCCCGATTCGACTCTTAAAACTCAAATTCTCACTTTTCAAAAACTTGACAATATTTCCCAAATTTCCTCTTTGATTCACATAAATTTGATATTAAATCTGCACGAAATATAGTTGAAAATGGATTAGAATTACTTACCAATGTTTGTAGATGAATATCCCCCCTACAAATTGCCTCCTACCGAGCCTAAGGTTCTAATATATGAGAATGGAGGCCAAAATCCTGCTATTTCTATCTTTTGACACTGGGTTCGCAATTGCGAAATTTTTTTCGCAATTGTGGCACTGAAAGACTGAAGACGGACCTCGCAAATGCAACTGTGGGTTTACAAATGTGGACCCTGTTCCCTTTGCAAATGCGATAGTTTCATCGCAAATGTGAAGTTTCCGACCCAGACCCATACCTCGCAAATGCGAACTAGGCATGGAATTTGCGATACATGACCCTCCTATGACATGTTCGCAATTGCAAAGCTAGTGCTCGCAATTGCGGCATCAGAGCACCACCACACCAGATTTTATGTTTTCAGTCCAAAATCTTCCGAAACACGTTTGAAACTCATCCAAGACCTCGGGGCTCCAAACCAAACATCCATACAAGTCTAAAAACATCATACAAACTCCCTCTCATGATCAAATCACAAAAATAACATCTAGAACTACGAATTAGACACCAAAATGCATGAATTTCAAAGTAAACTTCAAGAACTTCTAGAATTGCAACCAAACGTCCGAATACTATCAATCAACTCCAATTGTAACTAAATTTTGTAGACAAGTTCTACATAGCATAGCAGCCCTATTCCAAGTCCCAAAACAAAATTCCGAACCTGATAGCCAAAAGTCATCTACGATCAAACTTCTAAACCTATATTTACCAATTTTCGGCAAAACAACACAAATCAACCTACGGACCTCCGAATTCGATTCCGGGTATACACCCAAGCCCAAAATCAAGATACGAAACTATCTGAGCCATCAAAACACCGTTTTGGTGTCATTTTCACAAAATTCAAACATTGGTTAATATAATCAACTTAGGTTTTTAAGCTAAGAGCCAAAGGGTCCAATTCAACCCAAAATCTTTCAGGAACAAAACTAATCAGCCCCGTAGTCATAAAACCATAAATACACATATGTGAAGCATAAAAAAGGGGAAAACGGGGCACCAATACACAAAACGATCGGTCCAACCCGCTAGGTCGTGATCCAAAATCCGCCTAGTCGTGATGGCACATAACTCACCCCGCTAGGTAAGCTAAATAAAAGTCAACACAATTCAAAAGAGAATAATATGAATCAATAAGTGAAATAACTGAATTTCTATACAATAACCCAAGGATTAGTAGTACAAGTCTTGAGCCACTAAGACTTAGATTTGCAAAGCTGGTACGAAAATAAATGCAACATCTGTTTGGAATATACATTAACAGATTTCAAATCTAAAATCACCAAGGACTAATGATAGCTATATCCAGAAAGCAAGTACATCTTTAGTGCCAGTTCCCATCATCCACAACATCTCAGTCCAAGATCTACACCCAAGGTGCAGAAGTATTGTATGAATACAACCGACCTCATGTACTCAGGAAGTATCATAAGTAACCTTGGCGAGGTAATATAAGCAAGAATTATAAATGATACTCGCCAATCACATGTACAATTCATAATTCCAACAACAATAAGGACCTAAGGGACACATCAGAATCTCAGTAACTGAACCAAACCACTTACCAGCCTTCCCATAGCCCGTATCAACTAGAAACCCGCTGGTTTCTCACAACCTACGTGTACACCATCAAGATGACACATGAGAGGGTGACCCTAGGGGGATGGATCCGAATCCAGGCGCAACACAGACATCTCACGTGCTATCATAATCTGCCCGGCGTGGTCACAGGCTCAATATCACAATCCGCCCAGCGTTGTCACAGGCTCAATATCAAGATCTTTCTGACGTGATCACATGCTCACAATCATACCGGCGTGGTCACAGACTATATATTTCAATCCGCCCGTCACGGCCACATGATGTATATCACAATCCACCCAGCATGATCACGGGCTATATATTACAATCCGCTCGCTATGGTAACAAGCTATATATAACAACCCACCCGGCGTGGTCTGTCATGACTCAAAATCCCAACCAGGGGCCGTGATGGCGCCTAACACTTGTTTCTAGGCAAGAAAATGTTAGCTAATCAACTAACCATTTTAACAATTTAAAACTGAGTAACAATAATAACTAACAACTAGTAAAACTGAAATACATAAAATAAATTCATAAATAACACGGTCTAGACTAATCCCAGAAATTCGGTGTCGCCAGTACATGAGCAACTAGACTACTACAAAGTATGGTCTTAATGAAATACGACTGTTTGAAACAAAATAAACTGTAAAGAAAGAATAGAAGGGGACTTCAGGGATTGCTAACGCCAGCAGCTCTACCTCAAGTCTCATGGGCAAGTCGATCCGGGCAAAACTCCTCTACGCGACGCTGGGACCAACATTAGGATCTGCACAAGAAGTGCAAAAGTGTAGTATGAGTACAATTGACCCCATATACTCTAAAAGTGTCGGGAATACCTCAATGAATTAGTGACGAGGCTATGGACAGACACTCACAATAAACCTCTATGAATAATAATAACAAAATATAGAAGTATAGATAAAGTAGTAAACTCCCCAAAGGTTCGCTACCAGAGGGCTCCAGAATAACATGATCTCAAATCTCACTACATTACAAAGATAAAATTCTACAACTACAAGCAGCCACAACACACCATACTCTGTAGCGGTGCACAACCCGATCCCAACAATTATCACAATATCTGTTGCAGCGCGCAACCTGATCCTAATATCATATCATATCTCTATCTATTGCAGCATGCAACCCGATCTAATATCAATTCGTTACAATACTGTTGTGGCGCGCAACTTGTTCACAATATCAGCACATAAACATAAATAACTCAAGACAACCAGTAACGAAATCTCGACACGACAGGAAAATAAAGCGTATAGAAAAGGAACTACCAGTATAAATGGAGGATAACCAATACCTCGTATTCATAATTCTCTACAAATCACCAATACAAGAATAACTAAAGAACTCTCAGAAACCGGAATAACATAATAAAGTGCAACAAGTAATGTAAAGATAATGAAGGCAAGTAAAATAAGAAACAATAGAGTTATACAATTAATTCTGGTAGGAACATATAGTAGTTAAACAGATATTGAGCGAGAAATGAATGAATCAAAAAAGTAATAATTTGAATAATAGATAAAAAGTAAGGCATGGATAACAAATAACATCTTGTAGCAAGCAAAGCATATAATAAGAGATAACAGAGAATAAGTGATGACATAAAGGTAAATAGCCAAATCCGCATGCTTTAACCCGTGACAGCGTTTATACACTCGTCACCTCGCATATACATTGTTTCCCCACATATTCACAAAACAAATAGAATTCCCTCCAATCTAAGTTAGACATGATACTTACCTCTTTCCGCAACCAAATCAATATTCAACCACGATTTTCTTTTCGACCAAGCCTCGAAACCAACCAAATCTAGCCAAATATCGTTCAAACAATTCAAAACAAGCTATAGAAACTACCCACAAATGAAAAAGGTTCAATCTTTGATGAAATTGAAAAGGTCAACAAAAGACAATCCCAGACTAGCTTGGTCAAAATCCTAGATACAGACCAAAATCCGATTACCCATTTACCTTAGAGCCCTGTTATGTGATTTGTTTTGACACGTGACCTCAATTTGAGATCTAAATGTCGATTTTGCATAATCCCTAAATTATGCCAAAACCCCTAATTTCTACCATGAAACCCCTAACATTGATGTTAAAATCTCATGAAAAGTAATGGGGAATTGATAGAAAATGAAATAGAGTTGCTTACCAATTGTTCGCAAATGCGAATTTCGCTTATGCGACACACTTATCATAAATGCGATTACTGCATCAAACGGACAGTGGTCACAAATGCGAACTACCACCCATCGCAGATACTAGCTTAGCGTTGCAAATGTGAAGCTTCCCCAACACTATACTTCTTCGCAAATGCAATGTCTTTGTCACAAAAGTGAACATCTACGACTGAACACTATAACTGGAATGTACCAGCAGTTCAAAAATCAACCAAACTCTTCTGTAACACATTCGAAACTCACCCGAGCTCCTCGGGCTCCAAACTGAATATGCACACAAGTGTAATAACATCCTACAAACTTGCTTGCTAACTCAAATCATCAAAATAACATCAAATAACAAGAATCGATCATCAACACTCATGATTATCAACTTTATCACATCGCAATTTTACACATAACGCGCCGAAATGATCTAGGGTCACATCGGATCCCAACCAAATGTGCGTACAAGTCCAAGAACATCACACAAACCTACTGAAATTGTCAAAATAGTGATATGAGATCGCTTACAAAGAATGTTGACCGTGGTCAACTCAAGTCCCATTTTAAGCCTAAAAGAACTTTTTCTTTAAATTTTAACGTAAAAACTTTCTTGAAAGCTACATGGACAATGCACATAAATCAAAAAACACCAAATGGATCTAATAGAGGTCTTGGAACATGGAAATAAAGGCTAGTACCCAAAATGACCTATCGGGTCGTCACATTCTCCACCTCTAAAAGAAACGTTCGTCCGCGAACGGACTTAGAAAAGTACCCGCACTGTTAAAAAGGTGGTGGTAACTACTCTGCATACTGGACTCTGACTCCCACATAGCCTCATCAATCAGATGACCCATCCATTAAGGTTTCATAGAAGGGAAACTCTTGGATCTCAACTTACTAACTTGCCAGTCTAAAATAGCCACTGGCTCTTCCTCATAGGTACGATTTTCATAAAACTTCACCGTGCTGAAGTCCAAAATATGAGAGATGTTCTCATTGTACTTTCGAAGCATGGAAACATGAAATACCGCATGTACCCCTGCTAGGCTAGGAGGCAATGCAAGCCTGTAAGCAACCTCCCCAACTCTTCCCTGGACCTCAAACGGGCCAATAACCTTGGCTTCAACTTTCCCTTATTCCCGAACCGCATCATTCCCTTCATAGACGACAGTCGGAGAAGAGCCTTCTCACCCACCATGTCAAAACCTTCGTTCCACATAACTCTTTTACCTTGACTATGCTGTACGATGTCGCTCCTGAATCACCTTAAGCTTTTCCATAGCATCACAGTCCAAATCAGTGCCCAACAATCTTGCCTCTTTTGTCTTAAACCAACCAATCAGCGATCAACATTGCCTGCTATATAAGGCCACATATGGAGCCATATGGATGCTTGATTGATAGCCATTATTGTAGGCGAACTCTGCTAAAGGTATGATCTGGTCCTATGAACCTCTAAAATCAATAACACAGGCACATAACATGTCCTCCAAGATCTCAATTGTGTGCTCGGACTGTCTTTCCGTCTGAGGATGAAACACAGTACTCAACTCGACCTGCGTGCCCAACTCACGCTGCACGACTTTCCAAAAATACAATGTGAAATGTGTGCCTCAATTAGAAATGATGGATATTGGCACGTCGTGTAGGCGGATAATCTCCCGGATGTAAATCTGAGTCAACCACTATGAAGAATAGGAAGTCACCATCAGACTGAAGTGTGCGAACTTAGTCAACCGGTAAAAAAAACCTAGGCTGCATCATATTTCCTCAACGTCCGTGGTAAGCCTACAACAAAATCCATAGTGATGTGTTCCCACTTCCACTCTAGTATCTCTAATCTCTGAGTCAACCCATGTAATTTCTAATGCTCGTACATCACCAGTTGATAATTCAAACATCGAGATACATATGAAACAATATCTTTCTTCATCCTTCTCCACCAATAGTGTTGTTTCAAGTCATGGTACATCCTCGTGGCCCTGAGTGAATGGAATAGCGCAAACAGTGGGCCTCCTCAAGGATCAACTCTCTCAACCCATCGACAACTGGAACAAAAATCCGGTCTTGAAGCCGCATAACGCCATCATCTCCAATAACAACCTCCTTACCGCCACCCCGCTGCACCGTCTCCTTCAACACCAACAAGTGAGGATCATCAAACTGGCGAGTTTTGATATGCTCCAACGATGAAGAATGTGTTACAACACAAGCAAGAACCCGACTAGGCTCCGGAAAATCCAATCTCACAAATAGGTTGGCCAAAGCCTGAATATCCATGGCTATTGGCCTCATTGCTACCAGTAAATATACCAAATTGCCCATGCTCTCAGCCTTCCTACTCAATGCATCAGATACTACATTGGCCTTCCCTGAATGATATAATATGATGATATCATAGTCTTTCAACAATTCTAACCTTCCCCGCTTTTGCAAATTAAGGTCTTTCTTCTTGAACGGTTTCTGGGGATTCCAATGTTAGTAAAGACCTCACATGGAATGTCGTGTAGATAGTGCCTCCTCAAGTTAATGGATGCAAATTCTAAGTCACGCACAGGGTAATTCTTCTCATGAACCTTCAATTGTCGAGACGCGTAGGCAATCACCCTACCGACCTGCATCAATACCATGCCAAGCCCAATCTTCGATGCATCACAATACACGGTGTATGATCCCGAGCTTGTAGGAAACACTAACACTGGGGTTGTAGTCAATGCAGTCTTGAGCTTTTGAAAGCTCAACTCACTCTCGTCGGATCATATGAAAAGAGAACCCTTCTAGGTCAACTAAGTCAATGGGGCTGAGATAGATTAAACCCCCTACACGAGCCGACGATAATAACCCGCCAACCCAAGAAGCTCTGAGTCTCTGTAGCTGAAGTAGGTCTAGGCTAGTTCTGAATTGCCTCAATCTTCTTGGGATCCATCTTAATGCCCTCAAAATATACATCATGGCCCAAGAAGGCAATAGAGTCCAACTAGAACTCACACTTCAAAAACTTGGCATATAACTGACAGTCCCTCAGAGTCTAAAGTACGATCCGAAGATACAGCTCATGCTCCTCTCGACTGCGAGAGTAAACCAAGATATAATCAATGAAGACGATCATAAAGGAATCCAAATAGGGCTTGAACACCCGGTTCTTCAAATCCATAAAGGCTGCTGGGGCATTAGCCAAGCCAAACGACATCACCAAAAACACTTAGTGACCATACTGAGTCCGAAAAGCTATCTTAGGGACATCCAATGCCCTAATCTTCAACTAATGGCAGCCAAATCAAAAGTCAATCTTTGGAAACACCTTGGAGCCCTGAAGCTGGTCAAGTAAGTCTTCAATCCTCGCAACGGTTACTTGTTCTTGATAGTGAATTTGTTCAACTGTCGATAGTCTATACGTATCCTCTTTGTTCTGTCCTTCTTCTTCATAAACAACAATGGTACACCCCAAGGCGAGACACTAGGTCTAATGAATCCCTTTATCAAGAAAATCCTGCAATTGCTCCTTTAATTCTTTCAACTCAACTGGGGCCATATGGTATAGTGGAACTAAAATTGGCTGAGTTCCCGAAACCAAGTCAATGCAGAAGTCGATATCTCTGTCGGGTGGGTTCCCCGACAAATCTATAGGAAACACCTCTAGGAACTCGTGATCAACTGGTATTGAATCCATGGAAGTAACATCTGCACTAGGATTATGGATATAATCTAAATATGCTAGACACCCCTTCTCGATCATACGCGAGCCTTCACATGCGAAATTGCAGGATCGCGCCCAAGATCACGTCAAAATCCACCATATCACGTAATAGAAGGTCTACCCTAGTCTCATAGCTCTTGATGGTGACCAAATAAGCACGATATACCAAGTCTACCACAATAGAATCCCAGCAGGCGTCAACACATACACAGGATCACTCAAAGAATCATGAGCCATCTAAATATGAAACAAAATAGGATGATACATATAAAAAAGTGGAACCAAAATCAAATAGAACTGATGCATCTCTTTGGCAAATTGGAGTAATACATTTGATAACCGCATCCGACGACTCTGCCTCAAGCCTAGTTGGGAATGCATAAAAATGGGGAAAAAGCCTTACCACTCCGACCTTCGCCTCTCGAACGGCCTCTAACTGGATGGCCTCCACCTCTAACGGCCTGACCACCACCTCTAGCTACCTGAACCCCCCTCTAGCAGACTGGGGGGTAGTGGAGCAACCGGTGCTGGAAGCATAGCACGAGTACTCTGTTGTGGTCTACTGCTTCTCAATCTAGGACGGTACCTCCTGATATGACTTGCGTTTCCGCACTCAAAGCAACCCCACAACTGCCCTAACTGCTGAGTTTGAGACAAACCCTGATTACCCAAATGGCCAACGTAGTAACTCTGCAGCGTTGGTGCACTAATAGGAGGTGAAGGTGGGTTGAATATTGGCTGCTCATGAGACCCATAAGAACCACGACTGCTCGAAGCACTGTGCACTACCTGAAGCATTGACTGAATTAGCCTTTGAGGATGGCCTTTATCAAATGAACCCTTACCTCTAGACGAGGCACTACTGAACCACCAAAATGACGAGGCCTCTTCTCAGATGCCACCTCCCTGCCCATGAATCCTCTCGATCCATCTAGCAATCTTTACAACCCGGCTTAAACAAATATCATCCTTAGTGTCTCTGGCCATCTACAACCTTATACCATAAGTAAGGCCATCTATAAACCTCCTCACCATGTCCCTCTCAATAGGGATCAAAATAACTGCATGGGGATATAGGTCTAGAAATATGGTCTCGTACTAGGTAACAGTCATGCTACCCTACCGTAGATGCTCAAACTAGCTATGGTAGTCCTCTCTCAAGTAAAAGGGATTAACTTCTGGTCTGTCTTAAACATTGTCCTGCCACTATCTGTTGGCAGAACCAGTCATCTGAAACACTAGGAAGCTGACTCCATTAGACTCCACAATAACCATGTTGCGCAAAACCTCGTGGAAACGATCCGAGTAATACTATGGGTCCTCAGAAGGTCTACCACCAAAATGAATAGGAAAGAGATTGGAGAACTTTTCCAACCTTTTCAACCCTTCTAACGACATAACGGGTCTCTCCCATGCTGTGTAGCAATGACGGGCTGAACCATTCCAACTGCTAGAACCGCCGGAGTCTGATATATGAGAGCCATCTGCTCCGGAGTGTGAGTTGCGGGAGTGAGGGATCCTCTCCCATCCTGAGAGATGGCTGGTGCTACAGGAAATGCACTGTCCTGAGCCACACTCTTTATAAGGCTCACTAAGCAGAGTAGGGTGTCCTGAAGTACGGGGGTGGCAATGAACCCCTCTACGACCTGTGCTGGTCCAACTGGCACGGTCTGACCATGAACCTCCTCCTCATGCTCGATCCGAAGCTTTGCGATGGGTGCTGCGGTACAAGACTAAGCTAAGATCTGCCTTTACTTCTGGCTCAACTTCGGCCCCGGCCCCTACCCCTGGTAGTGGCTGCAACCTGGGGCTCCGACTCCTGCTCGGATATGGATGTTGTGGGTGTCCTCACAACCTATGAGAGAACAAGAATATAATTGTTCAAACATCGGTGATAGAATAAAGTCGCACGATAGGGAAAGAAAGAAGTGAAATTTCCTAAAGCTCAATAGCCTCTAGATGATATATACAGACATCTCCAGACCAACCTGACCCTAGTAGGCTTGCTCATGACTGGTGAGACCTAGACAACAAACGCTAACAGCTCTTCCTCGAGTCGTGTAGGCAAGTCGATCCAGGCAAAGCTCCTCTACCTGTCGTTGGGACAAAATCGGGATCTGCACAAGAAGTGAAGAAGTGTAGTATGAGCGCAACCGACCCCATGTACTCTATAACTGCCTTGCCTAACCTCGATTAAATAGTGATGAGGCTATCGAAAGATATTCACAATAAACCTATACGAATAATAATAACAAAATATGGAAATATAGATAAGTCGTAAACTCATTAAATGGACCCGAAGGTCAGCTACCAGAGGGCCCTAGAATAACATGATCTCAAATCCATATCACAGTACCGAGATAAAACTATATGACTACAAACAGCCACAACACATCATAATATGTTGCGGTGCGCGACCCGATCCCAACAATTATCACACTATCTGTTGTGGCATGGAACTCGATCCCAATATCATATCACTATATGTTATAGCGTGCAACCCCATCGGATATCAATTCATTACTTGTTGCGGTGCGTAGCCCATTCCCAATATCAACAAATAAACATAAATAACTCAACACAACCAAAAACGGATTTAACCACGAAAAGAAAACAAAGTGTACATAACATCAAGAAACTACCAGTACAAATACAGGATAACCAATACCTCGTATTCATAATTCTCTACAAATCACTAATGCAAGAACAGTTAAAGAACTCTCAGAAATTGGAATAACATACTAAAGTGCAACAAGTAATGTAAACACAACAAAGGCAAGTAAAATATGAAACAATGAAGTTATACAAGTAATTCAAGTAGGAACATATAGCAGGTAAACACAAATATTGAGCAAGAAATTAAGAAATCAAACAAGTAACAATTTAAATAATAGATAACAAGTGAGGCATGGATAATAAGTAAGATTATGTATCAATCAAAGCATATAACCAAAGATAACATGGAACAAGTGATGACACAAAGGTAAATAGCTGAATCCACATGCTTTAACCCGTGACAACGTATATACACTCATCACCTCGCATATACGCTATTTCCCGACATAATTAACATGATAGATAGACCAACAACTCCTAATTCCCTCAAGTCAAAGTTATACATACCCTTTCTTCTTTCCACAACCAAACCAATACTCAACCATGACTTTTTCTTTCGAACAAGCCTTCAAACCAACCAAGTCTAGCGAAATATCACTCAAACAATTCGAAATAAGCTTTAGAAAACTACCCACGAATGAAAAAGGATCAATCTTTAATGAAATTGAAAAAGTCAAAAAAAGTCAACCCTGGGCCCCCTTGGTCAAAATTCGAGATCCGTACCAAAATTCGATCACTTATTTACCCCCGAGTCCGGTTATGTGATTTATTTTGAAATTCGATCTCAATTTGAGGTCTAAATCTCATTTATGCTGAATCCCTAAATTCTACCCAAAACCCCTATTTTTTACCATGAAATCCCTAGTTTGATGTGAAAAAGCCATAAAAAGTAATGGGGAACTTATAGAAAATAATTTAAATTTGCTTACCAATGAAGAAAAACTTCTCTAAAAATCGCCTCTAGAGTGTTTGGGTTGTAAAATAGAGTGAAATGAGCTAAGTCCCGATTTTCCCCTCTTTAACCCAACTGCATGTATCTTATTTGTGAACAATTATTCGCAAATGCAAATTCTACATATGTGACACACTGATCGCAAATGCGATTAGTGCATCAAACTGCCAGTGGTCGCAAATGCGACAAATATCTCCCAAATGTACACAAGGGTACAAATATAAGAATCATCACAACATAAAGCTTAGGAATCAATTTCAAGGTATATCATAGCCTAAACATTATCCCGAGCATGAATAAGTACCCCGGTCCATGCTCATGGGCTCTACCCCGCACATGTGCGCTACCCATAACTTGTAGCTATCAGAAATTGTGACAACCCAGCCGGTCGTTTTGAGTATTACGACCCCGTTCCCCCATTATTGCTTATTTTATGCTCATTTGTTGTTATGTGACTTTCCGGGGTAGTTGGTTCAGTTCTCGGGATATTTCGGAATTAATTGGGACACTTAGTCCAAAGGTTGGAAGCCCAAGTTGAAAGAGTTGACCGGATGTTGATGTCACGCCCCGACCACGAGGAGTGCGACCAGCGCTCAACCAGGATAACCCTGCCGAGCAAGCCTACTAGATTTCCTTCTACCCAAACTCACCCTTGTATAACGAGAAGATAATTTTCATTAATTAAACAATAAGGAGATCATGTATACAACACCAATTCATTACCATTAGCTACTTCATTTATAAGTCCTCAAAATATTACATTACACATCCATAGTTTAGAAGTGGAACATGTGATACAATTACAACATCTTTAGTTTGACCTTCCCAATACCAGCGTACAACCCACACCATGTCTACGGAGCCTCTAATGGGTAAAAAAGAGTACTATGATAGTGCTGGAAACAAGGCCGCGGCTATACCTCAATACACAATACATGAGAAACAAAAGATACATGACCCCGATATGAAGTGGGGCTCACCAAGTCAGCTGAGAGGAGGATGTACTGCTATCACTGATCGATGCCGTATGCCATAGAACCACCTGCATCCATTAAAAGGTGCAGCGCCCCTGGCAAAAGGGACATGAGTACATGTGAAATAGTACTCGTATGTAAGGCAGACAGAACATCATATGAAAATACGGTAACTCAAATACAAGGCAAATAAATTGCGTCAAGAAACTACGAAATGGCCATAGCATCACATGTCAAGTATTATTATAATTACATCATTCTGAACTTCTTTTAGGGTCAAGCATGCCCTATGAACTGTGGGTGGGATACAAAATATAATGTAAAAGCTCCAACATGTACAAACAAGGGCAATGGAAGTGGCACCTATTGTTCATGTTGCTTATGCGTCTCACTAGACCGTCCATAGCGCTCTCTTACTAAAATGTTCACATATTATATTGTACACCTATGCGTTTCATAGACCATCCAGAGTATTTACCTATTATATTATACAACTATGCGTTTCATAGACCGTCCATAGGGTTCACATATTATATTATTCACCTATGTGTTTCATAGACCGTCCATAGGGTTCACATATTATAGACATATGTGTTTCATAGGCCGTCCATAGGATTCACATATTATACCGTCATGCACACGATAATATTTACACTCAAGCCACATGATTAAGATTACCATTGAGGCCGTAAGTTCCGAGATCATTGGAATACTTCATGTTCATGCTCATCATGAAGAAACATAGCTTATTACATTATAACATGCATGGCAAATCACTAAGTAGATTTCAATGGTGCATGGACCCAATTTCCTTTCTTAAGGTTCATCATCGTTTAGCATAGGACGTCTCTTTTCCACCTTATTATATACCTACTTGTCATCTTAAAGTCACTAGCTATGTTATGATTCTCGGTGACTTAACATCGAAGTCATTTACATTTATTATTTTTGAAGCATACAAATATATAGTTGAAACCATTGGAACATACAACGCCTCATGATTCTTATTTTAGCGGCCGCAGTTCATGTTCATACTATCACTTACTTATACTTGCCATGGGTGATCATAGGACATTAATGCCATTATTATATAAAGAAGTCAAAACTTATCTCATAATCTTTCACACATCCTTTCATTTCATTGGCACTATTGGCCACAAATGTAATTCTCATTCTTGGTACGATGGCCACATTTCTACATCTCATACTCGCTTCTTTCACTTCCAAGCAGCATCATAGATTATGGATAATAAGAGCATTGAGTTTCCTTTCCAATTTTAGGCATAGTATATTCATTGAAACATGAATTGAAGTCATAATTTGATACTAAAACCACACTTGAACATATTTCCGAGGGAGAGCTTAGTGTGATAAGGGCAATTAAATCACATTCTAAGCATATAATTTCCTACACAATGCTTATTTGGAATAACTAAATATTTTAGAAATAACCCGAATCATGAGTAAATCAGAGCTTAGGTCAACCACGTATGAAACATACGAGGACATCATGAAATTCGACTCAACTAAGGGAGTTCTGTCGATATACCTCGAAAGAGCTTTTCGTGGTGTAACAATAACGTCCCGACACTCCTAACGATGTCAATCTATAGAAGGGGAGAGAATTACAAGTACAATTAGAGGAATTGGTATGGCATGAGCTGCTACAATGATGGCCCAACCTTTCCGTCAACCAATTCAACAATGAAACTACCCAAGATCGCCCAACAACCTCCTCACAATCTCTATTAGCTCATGCATGTGATAAATCTAAAATCCTCACCCTTAATCAACCCAAATCAGAAATTAGAGAATTGGGGGAAGAAATTCTTACATTTTAGAAACTCTAGCAAGTTCTTTTGATGAAATTCCAAGGCTTAAGCAAGATCTCGATGAACAAAGAACTTGAGGCTTCCTTCTCTTTGTAGAATAGCCCTCTCCTCTCTCTAAAATATCAGTTAGTGCCCCAAAATAAACCCTTAGGCTAGATAAATGAAATGGGGGTCAAATATAAGATTGGAAAAATGGAGCCCCAACGCAGATCTGTGGTCGCATATGCGATCGCATAACTATTCTGCGGTTCGCAAAGTGGACCGTATAATGGCCTTCTAGAATTGGGCATTTCTACTTCACTCTGCGACAGGTCTGTGGTCCGCAGACCAATTATGTTGTCACATAATGGACCGTAGAACCTCATTCCAAAATTTCTCATGCTGGATCTATGATATGATTTGCGGCCCGCAAAACGGTTCTGCAGCCGCATAGTGTTCCTCAAAATTGGAAAATGATTCTGCTTCAAGCTGTGGCTAATCTGCGGTCTGCAAACTAGTTTAGCGGTCGCATAGTGGACCGCAGAACTTCCATGTTCTACAAACCTCTTCCCTTGAACTCCTTAACGCACTAAGCAACCCCCTCAAACACATTAGCTTACCTCGGGTTTTAGGTGAACTTTTTATGGGGCCATACAGTTGGCTATTGAGTAAATGGCTCCTGAATGTAGTTTTGATGGTTCCGATAGCTCCGTATGGTGATTTTGGACTTAAGAGCGTGTCTAGATATTGATTTGGTGGTCCGTAGATGATTTTTGCTTGAATTGGCAAAAGTTTGAAACATAGAAGTTTTGAGAGTTGAGAATAGTTCCGTTGTTTCATTTATGACTTATGTGCAAAATTGAAGGTCAATCGGAGTTGATTCGATAGGTTTCGGCATTGAATATAGAAGTTTAAAATTCATTAGTTTCATTAGGCTTGAATTGGGGTGCGATTTGTGTTTTTGATGTTGTTTGATGTGATTTTAGGCATCGACTAAATTTGTATCATGTGTTAGGAGATGTTGGTATGTTTGGTTGAGGTCTCTGGTGCCTCAGGAAGATTTCAGATTGTTAAAGGACTGAAATTTGAGTTGAAGAGTTGTTGAAGTTTACTGATGCATGTGCTTCTGGTTTCCTCTTACGCGATCATAAGGAGAGGTAAGCGATCGTGAATGGTATGGTATGGTAGGTGATATGTTGTTATATGTGTCGCGTGGTTAAGGTTGCGATCGCGAAGCCTTGAGAGAGTTGTATTACGTGATTGCTTGGTAGGGGGACGCATTCACGATGAAGAAAAAGGAATCCTGGGTTCCAACACGTTGTTCATCGCCATCCCGTGAGGCTGCTCGCGATCGTGTAGGTCAGGGAACTTTTGTCACTGCGTTCACAACCAGGTGTGTGCATTCGCGTAGAAGGATTTTGGCTACTGAAGATTTCGTACTTTGCGATTGCGATGTGTAGTCTCTATGCAGATTGTTAAAATATCAAAATCGAGGATTTAAATAAATTTTTTATATTTGGAGCTAGAGGCCTCAGATTTGGGCGATTCTTGAAGGAATTTTCAATTGGGGTAAGTGATTCTAACTCGGATTTTTGTTGTTATAGATGAATCTATCATTGTTTTTAGCATTTAATTAATGTTTTGGGTTGGAAAAATTGGGAAAAATTGTGGAAACTTCATAGGCTTTAATTTAAGGATTGAAGGTCGAGTTCTGATCGGAATTGAGTAATTTTAGTATGCTTGGACTCGTGGTAGAATGGTGTTCGGATTTATTAATTTTTTCCGAATTCCGAGACATGGGCCCGGGTTGACTTTTTCAGTTGACGTTTTGACTTTTGTTAAAGAACATAGCTTATTCATATGGAATTGATTCCTATAGCTCGTGTTGATTTTATTGAGTTGTTTGTGGCTAGATTCGTGGAGGCCGATTCTCGAGGCAAGGTCTTATTGGAGTAGGGATTTGCACGGTTTGAGGTAAGTAACACTTATAAACTCTGTTCTGACAGTATGAATCCCTGAATTATGTGTTATGTGGTTGGCGTTGAGGTGACGCACATGCTAGGTGGCAGGCGTGTGGGCGTGCGCAGTAGTAATTGTGATCCGGTCAATTTTGCAGTGCTGGGTAATCATCGAGATAGTCAAATTGAGTATTCTGAGAGTGTGAGTACGTGAGGTCTTCATTGTGATGCATCACATGTAACATACACATTGACGTGCAGATATAGAGATGTAACATTTCTCAAATTAGTCATACTTGGCATATTTTATCTGTATTGAGCTTAACTGTTAAACCTGGAAGCATGTCTACATTCCTGTACTGTGTACCAATAGATTATGAGTCTCTCTGAGATATTATTGTCTATTTCCTGTCATATCTGTATTGTTTAAAAATATGTATTTGGACTGTATTGGTTGATCTTGTCACTGCATTAAGCCCAAGGTTAGTCTTGTTACT
Organism: Nicotiana obtusifolia; assembly: GCA_002018475.1. NCBI lineage: Eukaryota > Viridiplantae > Streptophyta > Magnoliopsida > Solanales > Solanaceae > Nicotiana > Nicotiana obtusifolia. Next base: position 17,337 of record MCJB01048499.1, read on the forward strand.
TATTGAGTATATTGGGTCGATTATACTCATACGACACTCTGCACTTTGTGTGTAAATCCAGGTACTTCTGAGCACGGCGGTTGCTAGCTTCGGAACTTCATCTATCAAAGACTTTTGAGGTGGATTTGGCGTCCGCAGACCTTGACTCTCATTCTTTTCAGTTATTATGCTGCTATATCTTTCTTGATAGTGTTTAGTAGTTAGACTATGTTGTCATATAGATGCTCATGTACTCAGTGACACCCGGATTTTGGGGAATATTATATTGAGTTGCGGTATTTTCTCATCAGTATTTATGAGATTTTACTCTTGAGCTTATTTTGCTATATTTCCAAATTTAAACATGTATGGTTTATTATGATGGTCGGCTTGTCTAGTATTGCGATAGGCGGCATCACGACATGTGAGATTTGGGTCATGACAAGTATGTATCAGAGCCTAGGTTACATGGGTCTCACGAGTCATGAGCAGGTTTAGTAGAGTCTTGCGGATCGGTACGGAGACGTCTATACTTATGTTCGACAGGCTGTCGAATCGTTAGAAAAACTTCACATTCTTATATTCTTGTCGTGCGAATTTTTTGATTCCGAAAACTAAACATCTGTTATTCTACTCTCTCATAGATTGTGAGGACGCATGCTACTGGATTGGGTAGACGGCCACCAGTACCACCAGCTAGGGCCACGAGAGGCCGGGACATGGTAGAGGCCGGAGTGCAGCTCGTAAAGCAGCTAAACCAGCACATGTAGACCCACCAGTTGCTCCAACTAAGTGGCAGATTCCTGATGGGGTTGAGCAGGTGGGTCCAGTTCAAGCACCAGCTATGCCCATTGTGATTCCAGGACTTTAGGATGCTCAGGCCCAAATATTGACTTTTTGCACTAGCCTTGCTCAGGCGGTTTCAGTTCCGGCCGCACCAGCCACTTCTCAGGCCCGGGGAGGTTCTTAGACTCCCGCCGCCTGTACACCAGAGCAATTAGTTTAGGGACTTCAGATACTAGGGGTACTACCAGCCCAGCCGGTTGCAATTGCTCAGGCCCAGGTGGGTCCCGTTATGACTGATGAGGAGCATAAGAGAGTAGAGAGGTTCGGGAGGCTCAAGCCTCCATCATTTAGTGGGGCTGAGTTAAAGGATGCTCAGGACTTCTTGGATAGGTGCCAGTTGATTCTTCGTGCGGTGAGTATTTTGGAGACTAGTGAGGTCTCATTTACTACTTTTCAACTATCGGGGGTAGCCTTTAGATAGCAGTAGGCCTATGAGCGGAGTAGGCCAGCCGATGTTGCACCACTTTCATGGCACAAGTTCTCCGTTCTCTTCTTGGAGAAGTTTGTGCCATTGACCCGCGGAGATGAGTTGTGTAGGCAGTTTGACCAGCTAAGCCAGGAGGTTATGTTCGTGACCTAGTACGAGATGAGATTTTCAGAGTTGGCTTGTCAGGCGGTCTGGTTGGTTCCCACCGAGAGGGAGAGGATTAGGAGGTTCATTGATGGCCTCAACTATGGACTGTGCTTTGTTATGACTCGAGAGAATGTAACAGGTGCTAGGTTCGATGAGGTTGTTGATATTGCTTGGCGGCTGGAGCTGGTCCATAGTCAGGAGTGTGAGAAGGGGGAGGCCAAGAGGCCTCGTGGTTCGGCTGGTTTCAGCGGTGTTTCTTATGGGGGTCAGTCCCGCCACAGCAGGGGTCGTCCTTATAGGCCCTCTCAGATGGCTCATCCGGCTCATCGTGGTGCACCAGCTAGCCATGGGTAATACAAGTCTCGTTCGGGTCAGTCATCTCTCAGTGCCTTCCCAACTCCCTTATCTTATCAGTAAATGTCGGAATTCCAGTTGGCCTATATTACAGCACCCCTTAATGCCAAACTGTTTTTGAAAAACCTGTCGGAACTTGTGCAAATCTGGTTTTCCATACGAAAATTTGACGATGAAAGCTTGATGTAATCCTTCTTCTCTTGTAAATTCATTAACCTCATCAATTGTGAATTCAATGGTTGGTTTACCATGTACGAGCATAACAGGGAGCATCTCTTTTTTTGAAGAGGTCGCGACAGATTGTTTCGGATTAAGTTGCGCGGCATATGAATGCTTTGGATAATCTGTTTCTGTAATTTTTTGGATTGACTCACCCACTGCCAAGACCTGAAGAGTGACATTATCTTGCAAAAGGGCTGTTGAGTTGGTTTTGACAATTTGTCGAACACCCGGCGTGCTCGACCCTGCAGCGACACCTTTTGACAATGTCGTGTAGACTGCCTCAATTGGAATTGGTTGTGCGGGTCGGGAAATAGTATTCTCAATAGCTGGAATTGATTGGCATCGATTCTGAGCCAATTGGTTTACCTGAGCACGAAGTGCGATACTGCACTATTGTTCGCAATTCTCTGCAGATTCTAGTTGTTGTAGTTCAGTTGCTGATTGTTTGTTGTTATGGAGTGCACCTGATGTCTGGGGGTTAAAAACTGTGCCGGGAACGAACTGTGAAGTTGTCGACTTGCTGAAGCGATTAACTGCTACAGTGTTCGCGATTTTGAGTTCGCGATTTGAAGCAAAATCGTGACTGTTTTCGAATGATGTTTGTGTGGTTGTGTGCGCCTTTGGTAGATGCATCTTTTTAGACTGTTTGTCTGGCTCTCCCACAGCCAAAAGATGGGGAGAGGCACTAGAAGCCGTGGCTCCTCAAGGTCGCCAACCAGAGGAGAGAGAATTAGAAGTTGACAGGCATCGCGTATTTGAGACTGATTTCACTATGCCGGTTGCTTTAACTTAAGAGTCGGGTCTGAGTCGTCCTGAGCGAGTCATGTGCATTATGCGAGGTGAGATTTAGTTGTAGTCTGTGCCACCCTTGTAGGTCTAGAACTTGCTCAGTGTGTGAGTCGAAGAGAAATGATTAAGTCTTGTGAGTGATAACATTATCTGTAGCCAACCCTTTTGAGCCTGTAGACATTTTTCTTTGGCTCCCACACTACGAGCCAACCCTATTTTGTTCTTAATCGTATCTTGTTCGCCCTTTACCACCGAAAGTACTTAAGTCGCTGAAAGAATAAAAAAAAGAGACGGGATAGCTTTTGGGTGGAACCATAGAAAGGCCAGCAAAGTGCACTTTTATTTAAGAGCCTTACTGGTCGGAAATACCAAATTAAGGAGAGTGTGAAAAGGAAAAGGAAAATATGAAGAATAAAACACAAAAGAAAGAAGACAAATAAATAAATGACACCTCCCATATCTTTGTTTGGGCTAGTCAGTATCTATATGTTGATGTGTTTAATGAAGAATAGCTTAAATGTGTATGATTTCGTGGCAAAACATTGAATTGGATATGACAAGAAAGTTCTTAAAAGTGAAGTGTGGTGTATTAAAGTGCTTAGGAGGGTTAATCACTATGTGTGTGTGTGTGTGTGTGTGTGTGTGTGTGTATATATATATATATATATGTATATCCTAATCCTACCCGTCTCTCAGCCTATATTGAAACCTACAAAGTCCTACTTGATTCTACACATTGCAGACTTAAATTAATAGAGACTTACACTACGGGCAAGCCTATGGTACGAGCTTTGGGGGCACATGAGTTGCTTTTCGAGAATGAGTGAATTCTTTCAATATGTGAGTTCATAAATTATACTTGAATTAATATTTGAGTGTGCGAACTGATTACTCTCTTTGCTTTGTTGGTGAGGGCACATGATTTGTTAAGGGTGGGTAAAGTCCTTGGTTTTTGAGTTAGTACAAGAAGCAAGTCATAGTATGGCACGTATTGGAGTCAATTTTTGAGGCTTGGATATTAGAAAGAATCTCACAAATATTTAGATAGTCTTGGCATGATTTGAAAACTTGAGAAAAAGTATGAATAGTGAATATGCTAGGTTCTATGCGTTGATATAAACTGTTGTTATTTGTATGATGCTTGAGTGAATTTTGAAATTGTGTTACTTGTCTATATGCTTAATTTTAAGTTGGGGTGATGATAACTGACAGAAAATGCATGATTTTGAGTACAGTTTCATAACATTTTGTGTGTGAGTTGCGGGAGATCACATGCTTATAAACGTGAAATATGCTGATTATATTCTTATTGTGTGTAGGAATGAGTTTGGATGGAAGTTGGCAAAAATCGAATGATTTAATGCAAAAAAAATTGAGAGGCAAGAGCTGGGAGCGTGCCACAATTGGTGCATTGCATGAAAGGTAGGTGCGAAATGGCCTAGGAAGTGAATCAAAACCAGTGAAGTATGACACTTTGGCACCAACCCCCAAAGCACGAAAGAAACAAGGAAGAAAAAATGTTGGGAGCGTGCCTAGGGGTCGCGTGTTGTACCATCCCCCACCACGCGACTCAACTTCTCCTTTTCGAGATAGGAGTGCTCCCGACCGTCCAATACAAACCCTAATTGATATAAATACATCATAAACCATCCTTTTGAAGGGAGAGACAATACTTTAGGGTAAGACAACGGCTAATGAGACAAGAACCGTCACAACCCAAACCGCAGGGCCGCGACGGGCTCTCGGTGCTTTACTCAACCGAGTACCAATGTAACATATATTTTTTATCATACCATCGCGGATAAGTGAGCCAAAAGGGCCATCATGAGATAACCCGAATAAAACATAAGGGAATACTCGACGTAGGACGACCCATTATGGTATACAAACTCATACATGTGACGTATGGGCCTATAATCATTTGTACACTCAAAACAAAGGCCGACAAGGCCATATAATCATCCATATACATGAAATATGTCAAAAAGCCTCTAAGAGTACATAAACATCATAAAGGCTGAGATAGGGCCCCGTCATACCAATCTATACATGTCCAAAGCATACTGACCAAATAGGCAACTCCGGAGCATGTGGAGTGCACCGACACTTTCCGCTAAGCTGATAGCCTACTAGAAGGACTGTCAACCTGTCTATCGAGACTTGTGAGCATAAAACGTAGCGTCTCTAGGAAAAAGGGATGTCAGTACAAATGAAGTACCGAGTATGTAAGGCATGAAAGCAGTATATAAATGACATAAAAGAAACATGGAGTAAAGAACTAAACCTGTAAGTCTAAATAGCTCTGTGAATCATGAAACAATTATAATGTCATGCATATGCATATAAATGTCATGTATATGCGTAAATAACATAATCAAGTCTCTGAGGGCATCCCATCATATCATTTCGGCCTCTGTGGGCGAAATCATCAATGTATGCCAGCTGATCAGGTGGTGGTGTGTATATAATGCCATTACCTTTCCCCATTCCCCATATACATATAATATACTCATATACAATGCCATCTGGTCATGGGTCAATATACATGTATAAATGAATACAATGCATAAGAAGTAAGTCAATATGATCTCTCGGGACGTCATAAGATCAATATGCCTTCGGTTAATATCACGAAATAAACTTTATCACTTATGTATTTTCTAAGACGCATGAACAGACGATATAATAATAGGACATAAGGGGAATCAAGAACATAGGCAACCCTTGTACTTATAAGAATAGAGCCATTTGTGAAAGTTGCGTCTTTGCTCGTTTCGTTGTATCATATGGATCATGCCAAAAGGAAAGAAGGGATAGCCTTAACATACCTTATAGAAATCAGTCCAATAACAATGCTAAACTCAACTCACTGCAACTTAATCTACAACAACGATAGTGAAGCTATTGTCAAATTATGAATGACTCTCTCATTTATATAACGAAAGTAACTTAATTTGTAACACAAAAACGAGTAGCATTTCCCCTGATTTTACTGCTCCCTCAAGCCTACTATAGGCGAGACAACAACAAAATACAATTAGCAACTAGAAAACAACCTAACTACAATTCGGGACCTTTAACACAACAAAAAACCCAAATATACCATAACGCATCCAATCAACAATTTATCAAGTAGCCTGAAACTGCAACGACGAGCGACCGGCCCACTACCCTACCACATTTGGAATTTCTCCACGCCCTTTATCCTTCCAAACTCCATAAACCAACAGCACAAGAGGCCAACACGAGTGGACTACAAAAGTCTGCTAAAAGTGGAATGAATCAAACTCACGGCTTCCAATCACCATCCCGTGAGTTTTAACTATTAGGAAATGAATTTATCCACCTTCCTTGATAGTTAAAAGCCTAAATACAAAAAGTAAGTGTTTTCTTAACTATGAAGTACCTTCCAAAACTCAAAGAGGTGCTAGCTTCGCACCCAAGCATTGGCCCTTCTTCAGACGCTCATAACGTTTTATTCGGACGCTGTATGAATGAACGGTTAAGAGTTTTGGAAACAAAATTCCATGTCCTTCAATTTGATATACAATATCTCCCAAAAATACCACGTATGACACATGAAATATATTGCTCAAAAAGCTTCGTTACAAGGAAAATCCTTAGTCGGTTTTTCCGCAACTTAAATAAGATTTTTTCCAAACTTTATATTTTATATCCAAACATCATATATAGTCATATTATGACTTTAAACTCATTTATATCGTGATTAAAAAATCTCATATTCATTAGACATCACCTTGGGACGCACAGGGTGTAACAAATTCTAAGTATATTGGGAGAAAATTGCCGCTACATTTGACCTAATTTTCAGCACATTTATGAATGTAACTTGTGATGACCTTTGCCAACTTTTGTTTCACAACTCGCTTGACTTCAAAACGTAATACACGACTACCATATGACTAAAAAAACTCATAACATAACTTCCTTATCATGTTAAGCACCCTATTCTTATCCCAAGAGTACATGTTATAATATTCCCAACTTGTCGACTTTCCGAAACTAATTTTTTTCAGTTTGTTTAGCTTCTATGTCTTTCAACCCTCTTGGTACTTGTTATCCATGATCTTAATGATTTGTAACCTCCAAGGTAACATGATTAACTTACCTTATGTACTTTCAAAAATTATCTCATTTATAAGCTTACATCAATGTCTTACGACATACTCTAACATACGAAAACATGGGGTGTAACAAGAACACACTAGGAGCAAGGAGGAAGATTCAACCACGCGTTTTTCTCCTTCTTCTTCCTATTTTTTTTATTGTTGGTTATGACTTTTAATATTGTAGTTTTACATACTATTATGATAAGCTAATTTATCATCTAGTGTTTGATTGAACTTTTTTGGAGGATGAACTCCCGTTATATTTCAATATAATTTATCTTTTGAATATCCCTGCTTATTCAACTACGTGATTATTTTTGTTAATTGAAGCGCTCTCACTATATTTTGCCTATTTATTATGTATTGCTTGAAAAAGAGTGCATATTTAGGTTGTTGTTGAACAACGTTACTACCAAGGTATATGAGAGATCAATACGGCGGGTTTAAAGCGGGATTAGAGATAACAAAGCTTTAATGTGATCATAGTGAGCGGTGGAAAACTGCAACCAATCATAATTTGAGAGAATATCACTAGTAAATTATTGTAGTTGCTCGAGAGAGAATTACAATTAGTCGAGTGCTCGAAATCAGTAGAGAATACTTAGGCGAAATAGTAGGAGACATAGCGGGAAGGATCCCGACAATTGGGGAAATTATAACTCTAGGCTTTTCTTATCTTGTCTCCAACTCTTAGTATTTTTAGTTGTTACTATATTACTTTAATTTGTTAGTTAATTAGTTAGACATAAGAACCTTAATATTTATAAATTAAGAATTGTTTGATCTTGTCTTCTTAGTGACATTGAACAGTTATAGCAAAAGTATAGTTCTCTGTGGGATTTGACTCTGAACTCTTAGACAAGATTATATTTGCAGCTACTACTTATCCTTTTTTGGACTAGAGTTGGGTGTGATCATGTCACAAGTACACGAGCATACTAAAAAGTGCTACAATCAATGACTTAAGGAATTACAACTGTTCGAATTATAATAAACAGTAAAACTAGACAAGGAACGGGACTTCAAGGACAGCGATCGCCATGCAAGTCTACCTCAAGTCTCCAAATGCAAATGTAATTCGAGCAGCAACTCTGCTAAACGTCAGTGGGACCAACTCCACATTCTGCACAAGAAGTGCAGAAGTGTAGCATGAGTACAATAGACCCAATGTACTCTATAAGTGTCGAGCCTAACCTCAACAAGATTGTGACGAGGCTATGACAAAACACCTACTAAAAACATGTGCAGATATATACATAAAACAACAGAACTAACAGGCAGAGCATTTAAAATATTAACATGGAGGGAACATGTAAAAAAAGGCACGATCAGAACAGTAAGTACAAATCACCAAGTAACCTCTTGCCAAAATAAACAACGATGCAGCCAAGTAAATTCACAAATCCGAAAATCAAGTAAATGTTTGAAATCATCAAATGTTACGGCATCATCCTTCGTGCTTTTACTCTCATCCTCACCATGTAATATCATATATGCAATGGCACGGCATTACCCTTCGTGCTTTTACTCTCTTTCTCACCTTATGACACGACAAACGAGATGGCACGACATCACCCTTCGTACTTTTACTCTCTTCCTCACATGCTATGATAAATAATAATAGGCAACCAAGTGCACGACATCACCCTTGATGATTTAATGCTCACCATCACTCAATCAATAATAACAATATGCAAAATAAGGGACGACAACACCTTTCATGGTTTTCACTCTTCCTCAACAATATTATGATGAATAATTCAACATCTGATTTCCCAACAACTCCAAATTTATCAATAAACACGAAGAGAACAATCAAAGAACAACAATATAACTAATGAATAGAAGGCATGGTAAAATAATCAACATGATATGATAAATCAATTTCCACTTGCATGCATTGACCCATGATGACGCATATATACTTGTCACCATGCATATACGATGTCCCCACACGTAATTCACATAGCAAATAGACCAACTAGTCCTAATTCCCTCAAGTCAAAGTTAAACACGATACTTACCTCACTCCACAACTAAATCAATCAACCAACGACAACCTTGCCTTTCGAACAACAATCCTAACCAACCGAATCTAGCAATTATCAATCGAACAATTCAAAATAACCTTTAGAAACTAACCATGGATGAAAAAGGTTAAATTATGATTGTTTCTCCCTAACGCACACGCAAGTATACGCGGTCGACAAGTAATATAGGATTGTAAGTCCAGGTTATCGTACCCACAGGGACTTAATTTAACTACTTACTAACGGACTAATATTGTTATTTAAGCAAGAAAAATTCAAATTCAATAGATGGATTATTCTAAACTACAACTCTAATTTATAACTAGATTATTAAGGAACAAATTAAGTGTTGTTTAATAAATGGGAACAAATATTCTAGGGTTGTGATTATTTCACCAATCCTATTGTGTTCTAATTAACTTCCCGTTCATATAATTCATGTATGGTTGCTAATTAATCGATAAACGTACTCATAGCCTTCTTCTGAAGTATTATTCGCCTATTCTTAATAAGATTAACACCTATATTCCTATGGAATAAATCTATCAAGAAGACAATAAAACACGATGTTCAATTAAGCATGGTGATTAAGTATATTCCTATCCTAACCACGAATCCGCCCCCGTTAAAAGGTTATGAACATGCTTTCTTCAATTCTTCTCTAATCTAAACATAGTTTTCCCAAACATAGCATAGATAGTTGATAGAACCTAATTGATGGCCAAACAATTAAGCAATTAAGCATAGAATTGAAGAAACAACCATATAATCATTAATTATAATCAAGAAATTGTCAACTTCGAATCACAATATTCATGGCTAATCACAACCCCAGAACAAGGGTTGATTAGCCACTCATGTTCAAAACAATCAAAATATAGAGTATTGAAATAACTATAAAAGTACTAGACAAAGATGAAGAACTGATGATCGATTGCTTCCGTGCGATGTTCCGTAGTGTTTTAGCCTCCCAAATCACGTTCTCTCTGTCCCTCTTGGGCTTGGATGTGTTTATATAGGTGTTGGGAAGGGGTAGGGTCGAAAGTAGTAGACTTCTAGACGGAATAGGACAGTTTCCCGACGTCGGCACCCTGGCTGGTGCCAGGCGCCCCCCGGGGTGCTGCGTCCAGTGGCTTCCTCTAAACATACTGCCTCCAGCGCCACAGGTGGCACCAGGCGCTGCCTGTGGCGCCCAATGCCTCTTCGTCCGCTTTTGTCTCGTTTTGGCTTCTTTCTTGCTCGTTTCGCCCCCAATTGCTCCCGACTCATTCCTACACATAAAAACATATTAATTTAACATGAATCAAAGCAATTAACATCCCAATTTCATAAAACAAGAGCCAAATATGATTTACATAGAAATGTATGTCTTTTACACCAAACATCAACACCCCACACTTAGACTCTTGCTCGCCCTCGAGCAATGGGATTATATACCAACTTCCCAACTACAACCACTTAATATCATTACGAAGCATTCGACTTTTCAATCAAATCATAATTTTGAACACAATCAACACTAGTAGGTGAGCATGAACACACAATTAATCCATATACTTCCCGTAAAGTCTACTCAAGCATAATACTTCAATATCATCCAACAACCCAAATGCCATCACCCAACCTCAAGAGCCGAATCGTAATCATTAAGCAATCTCAATACATATACTTACCTAACAAGATAATTCACAACATTACCAATCGCTCATGAAATCATGTGCCCTTACCACAATCCTAAGAGTGAACATATAAGAATAATATCACACAATTTTGAATAAAATACCCTCACTCTCACAAAGAACTCATATGCTTCCCGTAATAGTACCATAAGCTTGCCCGTAGTGTAGATTTCTATTAATTGAGTTAGTCACATCTAAGATCAACTAGGACATTTAATGTTGTAATGTGGGCTAGGGGAAGGGTAGGATATATCTGGTAATAGTGGCTAGTCCTCCTAGGAACTTAATACACTACAATCACAATACGAGCACTTTTCTTTTTCAATTACTACACTTGTCTCATATACACAGCCTTTCTTTTTCAATTCAGCATTTCTATCATTCCACTAGCACAACTCAATAGGAGGTATTTTTTCTATATACTTTTCACTAACATTTTTTCTAACATTTTTCGTTCTTCCTTTTCTTTTTTTTTCTTTTCCTTTTTTCTTTTCTTTTCTTTTCACACTCCATACAAATATTCATCAGCTTGTGATTCTTAATTTTAGCTTCAGTGCACCGACAAGTCCTTCCACGGGTCCCCTCATAATCAAGACAATCCCCAAAGCTCTACCCTTACTTCTTTTAGCTACTAAGTGCCTTAGGAGGTAAAGGTTCAAATAAGGTTTAATTCAAGAACAAAATAAGGGAATGGCTTGTAATGTAGGTACCAAAGAAAAAGGCCTATAGGCTCAAAGGGGCTAGCAACGGAAATTTTTATATTCGATGTGACAGGCACATCCATAATCAAATAAGAAAATGCTTATATCATTTCTTAGATTCGCACAACTTACAATTTTGCTTCAATTAACACACGGGGCAAGTTCTAGACTATACAGGATAACACAGAGAATCAAACACCTCACTCACACAATGCACATGACTCAATCACAACGGTTCTGTTCAGATTTCAAGTCAAGCAAGCATACATAATTGAGACAATTAAGCAGTAATTACACTATATGGTATAAAGGTCAACAACTGAGAAGGGGTGTTACAAATTGGGCGGTTTTCTTGTTTTCTTAGGCTTACAATTCAACTAAACGGAAAAATAGATCATGTGTCATAGCCTATTGTACCAGCATCAACTATGTCAATGATTATTACAACATAACTCAGTTCTTTCTAAAATAGTCCTAAAAAAAAATTAATTCGCCCGGTTCGAGCTACATCCTTGGAAAAGAACCGGTGCCTTAAGAAAAACCAAGGAATATTGCCTAACTATCCTAAAAATAAAAAATATTTTTGTTGTTTTAGTCAGACTTTATCCCTCAAGAAAAAGATCCATCCTCGGGAAAAATCTGAAAATTTTCAAAAATTGTCAGTTTCTACACTAAAAATTAGTTTATACACTAAAAAAAAAACAATAAAACTATTAAAAAGACCAAAATAAAACTAAATGATCCATGATATACATTCACAACACTCACAACACAGGCATTTCCCCACCCAACACTTAAACAATGCATCGCCCTCGATGCATGCAAACATGTAAAATAGAGTAGGGTGAGAAGAAAACTCCCTGTTTGCTTTCTTTAAGGGACCGGCGAGGTGGTGGAGGAAGTTCCAACGCTTATACCTTTGCTAATATTGTCACGGGTCATATTATCCTGCAACACAAGTAAACAGGAATCTAAGCAATGTTCAAAACATATGCCATAGGTTAGCATGCAAGTCGTCACATGACCCCACACTTAAAATCGAAGCATAAGTACAAGTGTTGAGCCGTAGTATCCAGACCCCACACTTAAAATCGTGGAGCATTCTGCCTGCAGCGCTCCAGGCAGCGCCGGGCGCTGCTTTCCGAAACTTCCAATTTTTTTTTTTTTACCGTTATACAACTTACATGTTCTACAACATTACATCTAATAATTCTACATGTATACATGAAGTGTATTACCCTACCTAGTCCAAAAGAATAAACCAAGAAGTTAAACTAGGAAAGCGGTAAAAATTGGGTTGCCTCCCAACAAGCGCCTTATTTAACGTCGCGGCATGACTCAGATTCGTGCTATCAATCTAGCTTGATGTATAGCCTTCGAGCTTATTCAACAGATGGCCTGAGATGGGTCAGAGTGATAGGCCTTTCCAACTCTTCTGCTTTTCTGAACCCCGGGACATAATTGCCAGAAATATCTAGTACTTCCTTAATTTCTTCCATTGTTCCATATTTACTCTTTTCCACCTCCCAACCAATGCTCGTTCAATTGGAACTTCAGGGCTCATATAAGGCACTAATGATGTAGAAACATTTTCCACCACCGAGATCATTGATAATTCCTCATAATGGGTTGGCAGCCGGAGTGCTTTATAACATTAAATACTTTTTCCTGATCACCCACTCTCATCGTCATTTTACCTTCGTAGACATCGATAATGGTGCGGCCTATGGCTAGGAATGGACGCCCCAAAATAAATGGGACGTCCTGATCTGGCTTGTAATCTAGGATGATGAAGTCAGCCGGAAATATGAATGAGCCAACTTGGACCAGGACATCTTCAATTACTCCCTCCGGATGAGCCAGGGAGCGGTCAGCCAACTGTAATATAACTGTCATTGGGCGTGGGTCACCTAACCCCAACTGTCTGAATACTGAGAGTGGCATCAAGTTTATACTCGCTCCAAGATCACATAGAGCTCTTCCTACGGCATGTTTCCCAATTAAAATTTGAATGGTGAAACTACCCGGATCCTTCAATTTCTATGGTAGCTTGCCTTGAATTCTCGAACTACACTCCTCGGTGAGTGCCACAGTTTCAAACTCAGTCAATCTCCTTTTATTGGCCACAATATCTTTGATATACTTTGCATATTTAGGCACTTCTTGCAATATATCAACCAATGGAATGTTGATTTGTACCTGCTTCAAAATGTCAACGAACTTTTTGTACGCCTCATTATCCCTCAATTTTTGTAACCTCTATGGAAATGGAGGTGGGGGCCTTGCAACCCGTTGTGGGGGTTGCTTAGCTCCTGCCTCTTCAGTCGGCTTTTCAAATTCCTTAGATTTCTCTATTATTGCCTCAATGGTAATCGACTTTTCATTAAAGGTCACTTTCTTCTTCTTTTTCGATTCTACCTCTTCCAACTGTCTCCCGTTTCTAAATGATACAGCATTCAGTGCTGCCCTTGGGTTTGCTTCAGTATTGCTGGGTAGAGCTCCAGCTGGTCGAGTATTTTGAGCCCTGGCCAGCTGTCCCAATTGGCGTTCCAAATTCCTCACTGTTGTGGTAAGAGTTTGGTATTCTGTTCTGAACTGTTTATTGTCTTACACCAGCTGTTTCAATAATTCTTTCGTACTATCATCTGCATGTGGAGGTTGCCTTTGCAGTTGATTATAATTCCCCTGCAGTCTACCTGGATTCTGCTGCTGTTGATGACCACCCCATGAAAAGTTGGGATGATTCCTCCAATTCAGGTTGTAGGTGTTCCCATATTGTGTATTTTGATTTAAGGGCCCCCTGTTCAGTTGTCCCACATAATATATGGATTCCGGATTTGTGGGGCACATATCACTTGTGCGGTTGTCACCACACATCTCACAGCACAACGACATCTGTTGGGCCTGTTGTCTTGGTTGAACCTGCTGCATCGTCATTCTATTCATCTAATTAGCCAGTTTTGCCATTTCTGCTGTCATAGCTGCAAGGTCATCCAATTCGATCAACCCAGCTCCCTTTTGCTTAACTGCTCTGCGTGAGTCACCGTCCCCTTGCCAATTATGATCTTTGGCAGTGAAATTGTTCAATAGGAGTTGGATTTCACTATAGGGCTTGGCCACGCAACTTCCCCCGCAAGCTGAGTCGAGGTTCATTTTTGAAGCTTCATCTAGCCCATCAACAAAAGTATGCCCCAGGACCTCATCTGTCTGGCAATGGTGTGGACAATCCCTAAGTAGCTTCTTATATCTTTCCCATGCCTGTCGAAGAGTTTCTCCTTCCCGTTGTTCAAATCCCAGAATCTGGCTTCTCAATGACTTTGTCTTCTTGGTTGGAAAGAATTTGATCAGAAATTTTCTGGCCAGGCCTTCCCATGTGTAAATAGAATTTGCAGGCTCCTTTTGCAACCACTCCTTTGCTTCCCCCAATAGAGAAAAGGGAAACAATGTCAAGCTTACATAATCCTTGGAAACGTTTGGATAATTATAAGTATCTATGATTTCCAAAAAATTCTGAATATGTCTCTGTGGGTCTTCATGCGGCAGTCCCACATACTGCCCTGTAGATTGAATTAGCTGCACCATATATTGTTTTAGCTCAAAGTGCCCCGTGACTTCAGGTTTGACAATTGCCTGAGTCATGTTGGCAAGATTTGGTCTTGCAGCTTCAATTACTGCTCGTTCCGCATTACCCGCCATCTCAATTGTCTGTGGTTGAACAACAATGTCCAACTCTCTGTTAATTCTGGTTCTGGCTTCTATTTCCCACCTTACTATGTGTAGTTTCGTTCAATTTCTGGATCGAACGGAAGAAGGTTGTTTGCGCTTCTACTCCTCCGCATTCAATAGAAGAGCCTGTGTCAATGTAAACAACGTAACCCGATCAGTGAAACTTGAATAAATAACAAATATAAGCTTGTTGGAAAAGTAGGAGAATCTTAAGTCCCCGGCAACGGCGCCAAAAACTTATTGCTCCCTAACGCACACGCAAGTATACGCGGTCGACAAGTAATATAGGATTGTAAGTCCAGGTTATCGTACCCACAGGGACTTAATTTAACTACTTACTAACCTACTAATATTGTTATTTAAGCAAGCAGAATTTGAATTCAATAGATGGATTATTCTAAACTACAGCTCTAATTTATAACTAGATTATTAAGGAACAAATTAAGTGTTGTTTAATAAATGGGAACAAATATTCCAGGGTTGTGATTATTTCACCAATCCTATTGTGTTCTAGTTAACTTCCCGTTCATATAATTCATGTATGGTTGCTAATTAATCAATAAACGTACTCATAGCCTTCTTCCGAAGTACTATTCGCATATTCTTAATAAGATTAACACCTATATTCCTATGGAATTAATCTATCAAGAACACAATAAAACACGATGTTCAATTAAGCATGGTGATTAAGTATATTCCTATCCTAACCACGAATCCGCCCCCATTAAAAGGTTAAGAACATGCTTTCTTCAATTCTTCTCTAATCTAAACATAGTTTTCCCAAACATAGCATAGATAGTCGATAGAACATAATTGATGGCCAAACAATTAAGCAATTAAGCATAGAATTGAAGAAACAACCATATTATCATGAATTATAATCAAGAAATTGTCAACTTCGAATCACAATATTCATGGCTAATCACAACCCCAGAACAAGGGTTGATTAGCCACTCGTGTTCAAAACAATCAAAATATAGATTATTGAAATAACTATAAAAATACTAGACAAAGATGAAGAACTGATGATCAATTGCTTCCGTGCGATGTTCCGTAGTGTTTTAGCCTCCCAAATCACGTTCTCTCTATCCCTCTTGGGTTTGGATGTGTTTATTTAGGTGTTGGGAAGGGGCAGGGTAAAATATAGTAGACTTCTAGACGAAATAGTACAGTTTCCCAACGTCGGCGCCCTGGCTGGCGCCAGGCACCCCCCACGGCGCTGCGTCCAGTGACTTCCTCTAAACATACTGCCTCCAGCGCCACAGGTGGCGCCAGGCGCTGCCTGTGGCGCCCAATGCCTCTTCGTCCGCTTTTGTCTCGTTTTGGCTTGTTTCTTGCTCGTTTCGCCCCCAATTGCTCCCGACTCATTCCTACACATAAAGACACATTAATTTAACATGAATCAAAGCAATTAACATCCCAATTTCATAAAACAAAAGCCAAATATGAGGTGATTTACATAGACATATATATCTTTTACACAAAACATCAATGATCATTTGTGAAAAAGTCAGGAAAACTCAACCTCGTGCTTGCTTGGTCGAAGTCCGAGATTCGGACCAAAACCCAATTAATCATTCACCTCTGAGTCCGGTTGTGTGATTTGTTTCAAAATCCGACCTCAATTTGAGGTCTAAATCGAAATTTGACAAAATCTCTAAGTTCTACCAAAAATTCCTAATTTCTACCATGAAATTCAAATAGTTGATGTTAATAACTCATGAAATGTAATGGGGAATTGATAGAAAATGAATCAGAGTTGCTTACCAATGAATTTTGGAAGAAGCCTCTAGAGTGTTTGGGGTTGAGAAATGGTGTTAAATGAGCTATGTCTCGTTGCCACTCCTCTTTTATCTAGCTGCAGGTGTTGCATTTGCGAATACTTATTGGCAAATGCAATGCCCACAAATGCGATCAGTGCATCAGATGCACAGAAGTCACAAATGCGACATTATTATCGCAAATGCATAATGCCATCCTCCACAAATTTGAATAACTTCTTTGGATTTGGGAAGACATCCTAAATGCCCAGTGGTTGGAAATGCGTCCAACAATTTCGCAAATGCGCTCTCCCCCTTTCTCAAAAGCGAACATTGCCTCGCAAATGCGAGGTCTCCCAGCCTAAGCCCATGCTCGCAAATGCGATCGCTTGATCACGAAAGTATATTTGCGAGACCAACAACTGCTGAACCCCAGCAGTTGCTAACCATCCTAAACTAATCTGTTACTCACCTGAGCCCCTCGGGCTCAAAACCAAACATGCACACTAGTGTAATAACATGTTACGAACTTTCTCGCTACCTCAAATCATCAAAATAACATCAAATAACAAGAATTGATCTTCAAAACCCAAGATTTTTCAACATAAATTCAATATTTACAATTTCATACGTAATGCATCGTAACGCGTTCGGGTCACCCCGGACCCCAACCAAACGTGCGTAAAAGTCCAAAAATATCATACGGACCTGCTAGATTTTCCAAAATACCGATCCGGGGTCGTTTACACAAAATGTTGACAGTGGTCAAGTCTAACCTCATTTTAAGTTAAAAATCACATTTTCTTTAAATTTTCACATAAACGCTTTCCAAAAAGGGACACGAACCATGCACGCAAATCAAGAAACATCATACGAAGCTATGGCCCAACTAATAATGGAAATAAGAAACGAGCAACAACTTCCTAACATTACAACTGATTTAGAATCTAGAACATTGCAAGGATTTCCTGCCATTACAATTAATCACACCACTTTGCACAGGGCCAACAGGAAGAAGGACAGCTAATAATGAAATAGACGACCAAAACTCCATCAAACAAAGTTAGTTCTTATCTCCTACAATGATAAGCAACAACCAAGATCAAGAAAATACAGAGACTATACCAATAGCAGTGGATACTATCACGATCCAAAATGATCGTGATAGAACCTAGTTCCTCTGTCTAGGTAAGCTTATTACATAACGAGATCAACAGAACAAAACACCGATTTAAATGTTAATGAAAGCTGATGAGTTCCATAACATAACCAAAAGAAGAATACAATAGTCACATAAATCCCAAAACTTGGTAATATTGAGTCATAATCTCTACATAGAGTACACCAGAAATCTCAAAGTACAACACTATTTGAAAATAAAATGAAAAGTAACAAAGAAACAGTGGAAGGTGACTCCGAGGCCTGCGAGGGACAACAGGTATACTTTGAAGTCTCCATAACAAACTAGGAAAGATCAGCTTACCGACGACTATCTTGCTCTGAGGTACATGGATCTTCACAAACATGTGCAGAAGCATAGTATGAGTACATCACAATCGGTAGCCCAAAAAGGTATGAAGACTGACCTTAGTGGAGTAGTGGCGAGGTTCAAGTCAAGACACTCACTAGAAAACAACCTATATAGAATATTGTTGCACCCTATTTTGCACTAGTCAAAACAAGATTCAACTTGTGGTTACTCTGTTGTTGAAGAAAGAGAGTCGGAACCTAATATTCAACGGTATACTAGGATACCTATTTATTTACTAAAGCCATATTCTTTATTGGTCTGCTAACCGATGATATTTTGGGTAAGGGTTCTTGTTCTCTAAGGGCAAGGTGATAGGCACCCCTTAAAATTTACCTGAGGCAGCACCGTAGGACTTAGACTAAGTTTAGAGGGTTAGTTGTTTGTATTATGCTTTACTAGTATTAAAGAGGTAGCATACTATGTATCCATTTGCAAAGACTTAATACTTAAAAAGAAGGTATGTGATTTTTAAAGACATAGGTTTAGAAAAATCTTTGAAGATAATGTTATATATACATATGATTGAAAGAGTTTAGATTTGCACATAATGCTTGTGTTTAAAAAAATGAGAGACGGGATTGATTTGTAAACAGTATGGTTATTTGTGTAACTATAATGAAGTGAAATGCTGTAATGAATATAGGTTTAAGATATACCTTGATTCTCAAACTTTAGCCTTTTGAATAAAATCATTGGAAAACTCCTTTTAACTAGGCGGCGACATTTGCTTAATTTTATAGAAAAAGCGCAATTTAGAAGACTAGTTATAGTTTTTACTTCCGGCTAGAGTATTATCGCCTTTTTCTAAAGCTATTTTGTTTGCAAAAGACTTCGTAAAATAATTAGTAAAGATTAGTATAAAACGATGTATAATTAACAAATTAAGACTATCTATTACTAAGGCTAATACATTTTTATTCCTACATCCTTTAGTGTTTGCCTAGATTGTCTACATGTCTTAAAGAAGAAAGTAAAGCATTCAATCCAATATGATAAATGTTGTAGACACGTGAGACATAAAGGCAGCAAAATGCAGTTAAGTAGTAAAGCAATAAAGGGAAAGGCTGGACTCTGGTTTGGGGCCTAAAAGAGGCAGGCCCAGCAGATAGCAGGAACGGACTGCAGCTGACTTCAGACCTCCCAAACGCGCAAGAGCAGGACTTGGGCCTGAGTTCTTTAGGAACTCGGCAGGCTCAATTACAATACATGTTAAAAAAAAGAAAAGAAGGTCATTAGCTATAACATCCTAGATATTTGCAGTCATGCACGAGATATACAAGTTAATAACCTGAACAAGATATAACAAACTAATAGTACTTGTGTCACGATCCAAACCGGAGGGCCACGACGGGCACCCGGTGTCTTACTTGACCGAGTACTAATGCAACGTATATTTCTTGTCACACCATCATGAGTAAATAGGCCAAAAGGGGCGTCATGAGATAACAAGAATAAAACATAAAGGAATACTTGACATAGGATGACCCAACATGATATAGAAACTTATACATGTGACCTACGGGCCACTACAGCCGACATGATCATTTGCAAACTCAAAACATAGACCGACAAGGCCATACAAGTATCCATATATGTGACATCTATCCACAAGCCTTTAAGAGTACATAGACATCATAAAGGTCGTGACAAGGCCCCGCCATACAAATCAATACATGTCCAAATCATACTGACCAAATAGGCAACTGCAAAGCAAGTGAAGTGCACCAACACCTTCCGCTGAGCTGATAGTCTATTAGGAGGACTACCGACCTGTGTATCGGGACAAGCGGGCACAGTATAAGAAGAAAGCAAGGGACTCCGTGAAAGAAAGCTTAATCATAGGTACGAATCCACAGTACAAGCAACACAGCAAGAGGCTCGAGGAAAGCAAGCTTAATCATAGGTACGAAAGTTTTCCTACAAAATAAAAGGGGATGGCTCTTGCCAAGTTACACCAAGGGGCTGGCTCTTGCCAAGCTACAAAAACAGTTAATTTGTTTATAGTCACAAAAGTTTTCCTACAAAGGGGGCTAGCTTCAACCTTGCCAAGCTACACAACTCAGAAAACTTTTGTACTATAATCAACGTTAGCTGTTCATAACTCAGAAAACTTTCGCACTACAATAAGCTAACTTTGAAAGAGTACACTTATTCTATTTTCATACATGGACCGTACTATAGTAAGCTAACTTTCAAAGAGTAAACTTACTTTATTTTCATACATGGACCGGCCTTTCCATCCATTCGAAAGAAAGAACAAGAGAGAAATTTATCATCTTGGAGGAAATGGTATAGTGGCTGGTAATTAATAACTAACCTGAGTTTTCCTCTTGTCTGCTCAACTCTTTTGTTGACATAAAATGCTTCGCATGTCCATTGTGAATCCGACGACTCTATCAGATCAAATTCTAAACGTTTTTCGCATTCTTTCTTTGCAAGCTGAAGATCATCTGGATTCATGCGTGAATGACTGGCTTTTGTTGGATTGATGTTTTCATTTTTATTGAAAGGGAGCTTGATAAAACACTTGGTTTTTCCATAATGGGCTCTTTCCTTTCTTCATGAAATCCTTGTGGGATTCAGCACATGAACGTTCAATGAGTTTGCTCAATCTCTTTGATTTGTTCGTCTTCGGTGATCTGGAATAGCCTTGGAATTTCAGAATAAGGTCTGAACTGCTTTTTAAAAGCTATCCCGTTGGCCTTGATCTGGAGTTGATCTCTAAGCTGCCTGTAAATGTCGAATCCAATAATAAGATCTTTTCCTGGCACATCAGATCCTAGTAGCTTGGTTCTGTACTTTAAAGCTGGGAAGAACTCTATCGAGACCGGGTGCTTTGTAATGACAGTTGTGGTTAAGATCGCATTTGATGTAGTGTTGAAATCCTTAAAATGCGGCACCCATTGATCTTCAGGGAGAACAGCAGGATTTATGAGTGAGGATGCAACTCCGGTGTCAATGAAAGCAATAACTCGAGCTGGTTTATCCCATTTGGATGAATAGACTTTGAGCTCTACTTGCGGAATGACTGTGAGAGCATTGATCTATTCTCGGGCTTCGATCATTGGTTTTGATATTTGGTACTGATCATTGCCTTGATCTTCATAGATATCGAGAGAGAATATAGTTTCTTCATTGCTTGATTGAGAGTTATCTTCCATTGATTCATCTTCTGATGAATATAGAGATTCTGACCATGGAGTATCTTCTTCTGATATGCATCTTGGCTGGGAGACATAGAGGTCTGGAACCTTCTGGTCAGAAATCATCAGATTTTTGGGGTTGGATCTTTTTGAGCTTTCTCCTTGGTCTCGCCGTTTCTTCGTTTGTTTCTGTGCTGCAATTGCATCTTTTCTTTCCCAAACCAATTTTGCAATATCAAACTCCTATTCTTCTTTTACGGGTTAGGTGAAAGAGAATGGATTTTGTGAGGCAGATGGAAAAGTAGAAAAGGGGTTGTCTAATTTAGGTGGGGAATATGGTTGTGGAGACATAGGGAAGAAAGTAGTTTTTGAAGGGACAACCGGGGTTGTTTGTGGCTTAAAGTGGTCCTTTCTTAAGAGCTGAATCTGTTCTTTGAGGGAAACCATCTCTTTTTGTTGTTGTTGGAAAAATTGGAAAAGTTAAGTTCCTGGCGGACAAATCTCATATTGTAAATTTGCCAACCTTAGTTCCAACGTTTTGATTAGTCCTTCATGGCGAGACGATGTTTGCTCCATCTTTTTCTCAATTGTTTCCACCTTGCTCATCATTTTGTTTTGTGTATGGGCCACGTTCTTTATGGTGTTGCCAATGTTGGTCAGCACCTTGTTTTGGCAGATGGAGTTTTCGGATTGCCAGTTTATTGTGGCCTCGATGTCACTTGTTGGGGGTTTTTCTCCAGTAGGCAGCACTACGTTTTTCTTGGGGATTTTTGGAGCATGGCTAATTCCCTCCTTTTCAAAAGGTTATAGTGAAGGAAAATCGTGGGTATGACTGGAGCATGAAGAACTCAACATGAATATTTGTGGTTGCGGAGGATTTTTGATTTTCGAAATTTGTGAAGTTGTAGGTTCAGGTGGCTTTTTAGGTTGTGAGGTCTGAATTGGTGGTGAATCGGGTTTAGGTGTAGGTTCGTTATCCTCCCAACTTGGAGTGAATTTTTCTGGTAATTTTGGCCATTCCTGGGGTTTATAACTGACAAGAAATTTATATTTACCTGGACAGCTTAATGAGCCAATTGAAGGGTCTTTATTTTCATATCTGGCTCGAAATTGTTTTTCAGTGGTTTTCCCCCTTTTTCTTGGATTTTGGCTTGGTTTTGTTGGGGCTTAACTTTTCTCCATTATATTATCCATTTGGATCTTCGAAACAGTCTTGACAGTCGCAATCAAGATCCCAAGGGCAGTGTCCCGTGAAGGGTCATTTGAACCACCAAGTTCTTGTTCCATTTTTGTCGAAACTTCGGCACCAGTCGTGTTATTCCATGATGCTTTGTATATTCCAAAAGAGTTCTTCATCAAGTTCAGGGTATGTATCTGTTGTATCTTTGGGTTGGATCATTTGGCAAGAAAAGATGGTTTTATTGGGTTTTTTGAGGTGGGAATGGTCGAAGCTTATGCAAACGGTTTTGTCATTTCTTTTGGTAAAAGTTGGTTCACCAGATTGTAGGGATTCCTCCGGTTCTCTTAACTTTCCATAATTTGTGATCCAGGAATCAGGAAGAATTTTGACAAGTTCATCTCTTGAAATTTGCCTGGGTATTTGGGTGCACATGGTGTTTCCTTTGGTAGCATCAATATTTAGGAGCAAGGCATTTTCTCCTCCGGGAAGGCAAAGATCCATGGCATGATTTTGGACTCGCCATGCCATTTGGTGATGAAGAGTGGCTTGGATGGAATCTTTGGCTTGAGGGGCTCCTTGGATTTGGACGTGGATATTTAGTGCTTCGGTTAGGTATGGATCATAAAGGGACATGTTGAAATTTGGAAAGATTGTGATGAATACTGTCCCAGCATTCAAGGTAACTTCTACAGTACCCAAATTTGCATGTTAGTACTCCAAGTATCTTGTATCTAGAAGAGAAAGTCGAGCTACAAATCCCAGATGATTTTCCCACCCGAGAAGAACAATTCATTACTCTTCAAATCCCAGATGATTTTCCCAGGCAATGGAGAGAACATGGGTTTACCCACATCCATTTTGGTGCTATCCGAGTCGCTTTAACATATCACGGAAGAAAAGGTCATCCTGTAGTAGCTCGACTTTCTCTTATAGATACAAGATATTTGGAGTACCAACATGCAAATTTGGGTACTGCAGAAGTGACGCTGAATGCTGGGACTGTCTTCATAACAATCTTTCCAAACTTCAATATGTCCCTCTGTGATCCCTACTTAACCGAAACACTAAAAATCCAAGTCCAAATCTAAGGAGCCCCTCAAGCCAAAGATTCCATCCAAGCCACTCTTCATCACCAAATGGCATGGCGAGTCAAAAATCATGCCATGGATCTTTGCCTTCCCAGAGGAGAAAATGCTTTGCTCCTAAATATTGATGCTACCAAAGGAAACACCATATGCACCCAAATACCCAGACAAATTTCAAGGAATGAACTTGTCAAAATTCTTCTTGATTCTTGGATCACAAATTATGAAAAGTTGAGAGAATCAGAGGAATCCCTACAATCTGGTGAACCAACCTTTACCAAAAGAAATGATAAAACCGTTTGCATAAGCTTCGACCATTCCCACGTCAAAAAACCAAATAAAACCATCTTTTCTTGCCAAATGATCCAACCAAAAGATATAGAAGTTACATACCGTGAACCTGATGAAGCACTCTTTTGGAATATAAAAAGCATCATGGAAGAACATGCTGGTGCCGAAGTTTCGACAAAAATGGAACAAGCACTTGGTGGTTCAAATGCCCCTTTACGGGACATTGCCCTTGGGATCTTGTTGCGACTGTCAAGACTGTTTCGAAGATCCAAATGGAGAATATA
Source organism: Nicotiana obtusifolia (assembly GCA_002018475.1). Lineage (NCBI taxonomy): Eukaryota > Viridiplantae > Streptophyta > Magnoliopsida > Solanales > Solanaceae > Nicotiana > Nicotiana obtusifolia. The sequence goes on from MCJB01048499.1 coordinate 41,641, forward strand.
ATGGAGAAAAGTTAAGCCTCAACAAAACCAAACCAAAATCCAAGAAAAAGGAGAAAACCACTGAAAAACAATTTCGAGCCAGATATGAAAATAAAGACCCTTCAATTGGCTCATTAAGTCGTCCAGGTAAATATGAATTTTTTGTCAGTTACAAACCCCAGGAATGGCCAAAATTACCAGAAAAATTCACTCCAAGTTGGGAAGATAACGAACCTACACCCAAACCCGATTCACCACCAATTCAGACCTCACAACCTAAAAAGCCACCTGAAACTAAAACTTCACAAATTCCGAAAATCAAAAATTCCCAACAACCACAGATATTCATGCTAAGTCCTTCAAGCTCAAGTCATACCCAAGACTTTCCTTCACTACAACCTTTTGAAAAGGAGGGAATAAGCCATGCTCCAAAAATTCCCAAGAAAAACGTAGTGCTTCCTACGGGAGAAAAACCCCCAACAAATGACATCGAGGCAACAATAAACTGGCAATCCGAAAACTCCATCTACCAAAATAAAGTTCTTACCAACATTGGCAACACCATAAAGAACGTGGCTCATACGCAAAATAAAATGATGAGCAAGGTAGAAACAATTGAGAAGAAGATGGAGCAAACATCGTCTCGCCATGAAGGGCTAATCAAAGCATTGGAACTAAGGTTGGGAAATTTACAATATGAGATTTGTCCGCCAGGAACTTCACTTTTCCACTTCTTCCAACAACAACAAAAGGAGATGGTTTCCATTAAAGAACAGATTCAGCTCTTGAGAAATGACCACTTAAAACCACAAACAACCCCGGTTGTCTCTTCAAAACCTACTTTTTTCCCGATGTCTCCACAACCATATTCCCCACCTAAATTAGACAACACCTTTTGTACTTTTCCATCTGCCTCACAAAATCCATTCTGTTTCACCCAACCCGTAAAAGAAGAACAGGAGTTTGATATTGCAAAATTGGTTTGGGAAAGAAAAGATGCAATTGCAGCATAAAAACAAGCAAAGAAAAGGCGAGACCATGAAGAAAGTTCAAAAGGGTCCAGCATGCATTGAATTACTACCCAGGACACCATGGAATCAGCAGGAAAACAATAATAGAAAGTGGAACAGAAGACAGAAACATCAGCAAAAACAGAAGCCAAATGTCACAGCAGGACAATCAAAAGACAACACAACTCTTCAACCTTGAAGCATTTCACTCTGAATTGATACAAATGCATATCCATCAATTCATAATGGACATCCATTACATCAATTTAGGTCATACACAATGTATAGTTTTTGTACATCAAGGAAGGAACCTAGAATTACTTCATCATGCTTTTATACAGATGACTATATATCAACTCTATGAGATAGATAGTCATTGCATTAACCTAGGTTCGACTCATCTTGTATATTTTGCACATCAAGGGAGGAACCTGTACTTTTTTGGGGAGGTAAGGTTCATGTCCCCCTCCGTTTTTGTAAAGTTTAACCACTGAATCTAATAAAAGACTTATTTTAACCAAAAAACAAAAAAAGAAGGCTCCAGACCTTTATGTCTCCCAGCCAAGACACATATCAAATTAAGAAACTACATGGTCTGAATCTCTACATTCATCAGAAGACGAATCACTGGAAGATAGCTCTCAATCAAGCAATGAATCTATGACGAACTCTTCCGAAGATGACAATCCCCCAATATTTATCAATCAGCCCAGAGAGCTAGAGGTATCTGAGATAGATGATGAACAAGAAAGCATGACAGATGAGCCAATCCCAGAAAGAAGATATGAGCCATGGCGTCCAAGCCCGTTGGAACTGGTTTCTATACTTTCACCTTAGCCGACGTCAAGGTTTCAAAATGGCATCAAAGGATCCAAGACTTCTATACTTGGATGGTGACCAAAAATTTGACAGAAAGAGAAAAGTATGTCATCCTGTCAGAACTTACTTCACGATTCCCAGGAATCCTCAGAGATTGGTGGAACTCGCTTGGATTTCAAGCCAAAAATATTTTTCTCACTTCCCAAGATTTTGCCTTCAACATTCGGATCCTACATGAAGTTTTTTTGCGGAGATACTGGCCAAAGACAGGAAAAAATGCGAAGACAGCTCTTCGAGATGAAGTGTGTGTCATTCGACAGAAATGACATTGACAGACACTTTCAAAAAATGGCAAAGATATATTTTGAAATCGGCGGAGACATCAATCTGAAGCAAGTCTTTGTCTCTTCCCTTCCAAAGTTGCTGGCAAGCCGAACCATGACCATCATTGAAGAAAAATTCTATTCCATAACCATCCCACAAATTGGTTACATCAGGCAGGCTATTTTCGTCGCACTAGATGACATCTGTACGAAGCGTTCAGCCTTAAAGCGAATTATCCAGCACAATCTAGTGCTTGATAAAGCATGCCGCAAAACTAATCTGATCACCGGATCAGGATGTTCCTGCAGCACGTCTAGACAACGGAAAGAATTTAGGAGATTCAGATGGCCAAGAATTCCAGATGGAAGATCAAGATCCAAGAAGCGCACAAAGTATTTCAGACGCAGAAGACCAGGAAATTTTCACAGGAAAGACAAATGCTTTATTTGCCACAAGATTGGACATTTCGCAAAAAATTATCCCCAATCAAGAAGATCTGTTAAAACTCCTTGAAGAGATTGAAGATTACACTGGCATACTTTTTGCAAAAGAGGAGGACCTTGCATACATATTCTATGTGGACGACGAACCCAATGAAGAAACTATATTCTCTCTCGATATCTATGAAGATCAAGGCAATGATCAGTACCAGATTTCAAAACCAGTGATCGAAGCCCGAGAAGAGATCAATGCTCTAACAGTCGTTCCTCAAGTAGAACTCAAAGTCTATTAATCCAAATGGGATAAACCAGCTCGATTTATTGTTTTCATCGACACCGAAGCTGCATCCTCACTCATAAATCCTGCTGTTCTCCCTGAAGATCAATGGGTGCCGCATTTTAATGATTTCAACACTGCATCAAATGCAATCTTAACCACAACTGTCATTACAAAGCACCCGGTCACAATTGAGTTCTTTCGAGCATTGAAGTACAGAACCAAGCTGCTAGGATCTGATGTGCCAGGAAAAGATCTTATTATTGGATTCGATATTTACAGGCAACTTAAAGACCAACTTCAAATCAAGGCTAACGGGCTAGCTTTTAAAAAGCGATTAAGACCTTATTCCGAGATTCCAAGGCTATTCCAGATCACCGATGACGAACAAATCAAAGAGATTGAGCAGAATCTCATTGAAAATTCATGTGCTGAATCCCACAAGGATTTCATGAAGAAAGGGAAAAGCCCATTATGGAAAAACCAAGAGTTTTTTATCAAGCTCCCTTTCAAGAGAAATGAAAACATCAACCCTACAAAAGCCAGTCATTCAGGCATGAATCCAGACCATCTTCAGCTTGCAAAGAAAGAATGAGAAGAACTTTTAGAATTTGATCTGATAGAGCCGTCGGATTCGCAATGGGCATGCGAAGCATTTTATGTCAACAAAAGAGCTAAGCAGACAAGAGGAAAACTCAGGTTAGTTATTAATTACCAGCCACTAAACCATTTCCTCCAAGATGATAAATTCCCCATCCCAAATAAACTCACTCTTTTCTCCCACTTAGCCAAGGCCAAATATTTTTCTAAGTTTGATTTAAAATCTGGATTTTGGCAATTGGGAATCCACTCTGAAGAACAACCCAAAACGAGATTTTGCATCCTCGATCATCACTTCCAGTGGAAAGTCATGCCCTTCGGGTTGAAAACTGAACCCTCCTTGTTCCAAAAAGCCATGATAAAAATATTGCAGCCCATCCTCCATACCTCCTTAGTTTACATTGATGACATCTTATTATTTAGTGATACATTGGAAGAACATGTCAACTTGTTTCGTCAATTTGAGACATTAGTGACACGGTATGGAATCATGCTCTGAGCAAAAAAGATGGTTCTTGCTCGAAAGGAGATTGATTTTCTCGGAATGCATTTTGCTCGTGGTGAATACTGTCCAGGACTGCATATATGTCAGGAATTACTAAAATTTTCGGATACCAACCTCACAACAAAGCAGATCCAACAGTTCTTGGGTGTAATAAATTATGTAAGAGATTTCATCCCAAACATCTCTACATATATTTCACCGCTCACAGGAATGCTCAAGAAAAATGCACCATCATGGGGAGAGAAACAGGATGAAGCAGTCAGAAAAATAAAGGAGATATGTAAAAATGTCAAGTCCCTCTACATCCCTTCAGATGGAAAAAAGATACTGCAAATTGATGCCAGCCATGAATATTGGAGTGCTATTCCATTTGAAGAAAAAGATGGCCAGCGCAAAATATGCGGATACGCCAGTGGAATGTTTAAAGATGCCGAGCAACATTATCATTCCACCTTCAAAGAAATTTTTGCAGTAAAGAATGGAATTCAAGAAATTTAATTTCTTCCTTATCCATACAGAATTTCTAGTAGAAATGGATATGAAGGCTTTCCCAAAAAGATCTGGATAAATTAAAAAATTATCCCCAATCCTCAGATTCTCAGATGGGCGCAATGATTCTCTCCATACAAGTTTCAAGTCAAGCACCCGAAAGGAAAGGATAATATTCTTGAAGATTTTCTATCGCGATCAGAAGAATTCTCAAAAAGATTTTCTCCAGCAAAACTGAAGCCAAACAGCCACATATTTATGTTTTCAAGCACACCAGAAACTAGTACATTAAAGCCAACTAATCATCCACCGGAGTTGTTCAACCTCATGGATCCCTTTGATCCGTCAATCATTATGGAAGAACTTATTATGATCTCCAAGTTTTCCGACAATATGGAGGATCCATTCTCAAGCCTTATGGCGTCAATCCGGAATATCCGTTCTGCCATATATTCATAGCTCAAGCCAAGGATTTTCCACAGGAATTATTATGGTTTTTCTGGTACCTATGCCATCAGTATTATATTTTCATGGAATTCAAATGCAACGTCTTCAAGGATTTTGATACCATTGCACCAGCCCTTAGAGTATTATTACTATGGTTCAAGCCTAGAAGATATTGGACGAAATGTTTCAGTGATTCCTACGCAACAAAAATATTCATGTTTCATTGGCCAGTAAAGATCATTAATGGAAAAGTCCAGGCAGAAGCAGAGGCATCATTCTGGAGGAAATTTTCCGTGTCCATTTTATCAGTGGAAGAAGAATATAGCGAGGCACAAAGAATCATTTTACAGCAAAATAGGTGCATCCTAAAAGAGATATGGCCAAAAGAATGGGCAAGCTGGAATTATACCAATACCCATCCTCACTGGGAAAGAGTCCGGGAAGCTGCAAAAGAATATCAAACACCAGATGAAGTCATCCGAGAAAAAATCACTCATGACATTTCCAGGTTGAGGTTGCGGATTACATCCCTCAATCCAAAAGAGAAGGAACATAGCAGAGAAGAACCGTCAAATTCCAGGCGTTACTTCACAAGGTCTTCGAGAAGATGCCTGGAAGACAATTTTGTGATCGATAAAGGATAATTGTCCTAATCCTTGCTAATCCCACCATAATCCTCCATTACCTACCCAAAAACCTCAAAA